>APFE030421410.1:152473-182149 GCA_000404065.3 Pinus taeda
GGGTACATCAATATAATAAGGGGGTTGTACTAATAACAATAAGGGGTTACACTAGTAGTATAGGGGCCTAACACTAACTAATTTTTACATAACATTGACTTGCTCTCGAAAGAATGCTTTGTCCTCAAAGCATACGTAACGACGGATGTTGTTGACAAAATGATTCATTCTCCCAAGAAGCTTCTTCTTCAAGTAAGTCCTTCCACTTGATCAGATATTCCTTGATAGTACAATGTCGAAGCTTTCTTTCTCTAGTAGACAAAAGGCCTTCTGGTTCTAGAATGGCTCTTCCCTCATCATCTAGGGATGGAAGCGTTGTTTGCGCTGATTGATTGTTGCCTAGTGCCCTTTTAAGGCAAGATACGTGGAAGACGTTGTGAACACGACTTATCTCTAGAAGGCTTAAACCATACGCAATTTGGCTAATCTTTTTGTTGATCTGATAAGGTCCATAGAACTTTGGTGCCAATTTGTTTTTTCCTTTTTGTTTTAAGGATAATTGTTTGTATGGTTGGAGCTTGACAAACACCCATTCTCCGAATTCAAACTCTCTTCTGGTTCTGTTACGATCTGCTTGTTGCTTCATACGATTCCTTGCATTATTCAAGTTTTCTTTTAATATTTGGACGATTTTTTGGGTTTCTTCTAGTTGATCTTTAACAGCAGGTAGATTTGTCTGGACAATAGCTAGATCCTTCCATTTCGGGGGTTCATACCCATATAAAGCTTGAAATGGCGTCATTTTTGCTGATGTATGATAAGTGGAATTATTTATAAGAAGAGCTTTGGCGTAAATCACATGAAAAAGACCTTTGTCGACGCGTTTCGAACCAACTAGTGTGGTTCATCGTCCTGACGATGAACCACACTAGTTGGTTCGAAACGCGTCGACAAAGGTCTTTTTCATGTGATTTACGCCAAAGCTCTTCTTATAAATATGATGGATCACAGAAGCCTCAATTCTACAAGTGGAATTATACCACCACTCAGCAAGATGTAACCATTGAGCCCACTTATTTTGTTTTTCTGTAGCGTAGCAACGTAGATAGGCCTCCAAACATTTATTGACAACCTCTGTTTGACCATCTGTTTGAGGGTGATAAGCGAAACTCATATTTAGGTAGGTTCCTATATGGTTGAACAATTCCTTCCAGAAATTACCCTTGAACTTGGCATCTCTATCACTTACAATGACCTTCGGGAAACCGTGTAACTTATATATATTTTTGCAAAATATTTCAGTGATTTCTTTTGCTGAGTATGATTTCTTTATTGCCATAAAGTGAGCGTATTTGGTGAGTCTGTCGACTACTATGAAAATCTTGTCCTTGCCTTCAAACACTGGTAATCCTTCGATAAAGTCCATTGAAATTTCTTCCCATTTCTGATTTGGAATATTTAAAAGGTGAAGTAATCCAGGTGTCGTAATGTTCTCACTTTTATTCCTTTGACATTTGTCACATTCTGCTACATACTTCTGAATATCGCGACTCATTCCCTTCCAAAAGAAGGATTGACGTGCATTGTAGTAAGTCTTAAAGAATCCTACATGTCCAGCTGACAGTGAGTCATGTGATTCCTTGAGTATCTTAATTTTAAACTTGGAATTTGAATTTAGATAGATTCTTCCCTTGTACCGTAGGATATCATTCTTCCACTCAAATTTTGAGTTGTTGGGAAGGTTATTGATTATTGTCGTTATTTCTGGATCCTTGGCATACTCACTTCGAATTTCGTTAAGGCACTCAGGAACAACAACCGAAATTGTAAGTAGTGTTGGTTCGTCATCTTTCCTGGATAGGGCATCTGCTACTATATTGTCCTTACCTCTTTTATGTAATATTTCCACGTCAAAAGCGACAATTTTTTCAATCCATTTTTGTTGTTCTTTGGAAAGTGTTTTCTGTTGAAGGAGTTGTTGGAGCATGTTTTAGTCTGTTCGAATGGAAAACTTACCTCCCAAAAGATATTGCCTCCACTTAGCTAGTGTGTGCAAGATAGCGAGCATTTCTTTGTTGTATGTGGATTTGAGGCATTCTCTTTTGTTGAGCTTCCTACTTTCAAAAGCTATTGGATGTCCTTGTTGCATTAATACTACACCTATACCAAATCCGGAAGCATCACACTCAATGATAAATGGTTTAGAAAAATCTGTTGTTGCTAATACGGGAGCATTAGAAATAATTTCCTTTAATTTTTCAAAACACCTTCCTGCTTCCTCATCTTATAGAAATGAATTCTTTTTTAAAAGATCTATCAGAGGTGCAGTTATATGTGCATAGATTTTAATGAACCTTCGGTAATATCCAGTCAAACCTAAGAAACCTCTTAGCTTGGATATATTGACAGGTTTGGTCCATTCTTTTATAGCTTTGATTTTATTAGAGTCCACCTTTACGCCTTCATGGGATATAATGTGTCCAAGGTATTCTACTTCTTCCTTTCTGAAGGTGCATTTGGATTTTTTTGTGTAAAATTGATGTTCTTTAAGTAGTGTAAGAACTTTATCCAGATGTTGCATGTGCTCCTTCCAAGTTTTACTGTAAATTAGAATATCGTCAAAGAACACTAATACAAACTTCCTAATATGTGGACAAAATAATTCATTCATAGTTGCTTGAAACGTTGTTGGTGCATTGGTTAATCCAAACGACATTACTTTAAATTCATAGTGACCTTCGTGTGTTCGGAATGCCATTTTTGGTATGTTTTCCAATATGATTCTAATTTGATAGTAACCTAATCTTAAGTCCAATTTTGAGAAGTACTTTGCGCCATGTAGCTCATCCAACATTTCGTCGATAAAGGGAAACTTGTTTTTGATTGTTATTTTGTTTAATCCTCTATAATCAATGCATAGCCTAAATGAACCATCCTTCTTCCTTACCAATACCACTGGAGTAGCGTAAGGACTTTTACTTTTCAAGATGATTCCACACTTTAAAAGGTCTTGGATTAATCTCTCAATTTCCGTTTTTTGGTGATGTGGATATCAGTATGGCTTGATGTTGACGGGGTTTGACCCTGCCTTGACTTCTATTGTATGCTCAATTTCCCTATTAGGCGGCATCTTAATAGGTAGGTCTTGAAATACTTTTTCATGCTTCCGAATTAGATCTTGTATCTCAGGTGAATCTTCACTGGTCATATTTGCAAATAACATTTCTAATTAGTGACATTGTACTTCATAAGCGGGTGCTCCTTTTCGAATCATCTTCGTCATCTGAGATGATGATACAATTTGATTCTCTGGTGCTTGGAATCCATGTAATTTGAACTTCTGACCTCCCCATTTGAATTTTATAAATTGTACTTGATGGTTGGCGACATAAGTACCTAAAGTTCGTAGCCATTGGATACCTAAGACTACATCTACTCCTCCTAACGGTACTACGAAGAACGGAGACTCTAAACTAAAGTCTTGAATCTGCAATTTAATCTTATGGCATTTCCCCACCTTTTCAATCTTCTTACCGTTAGTTACTATCACTTTCATGTTTGGTAAGGGAAATGAAAAAATATTGAGTCTCTTTGCCACGGTTGCATCTAAAAAATTGTGTGTGCTACCAGAGTCAATGAGAACCACTATGTTGTTCTTCTTTTTGTGTCTTTTAACTTTAAGGTTTGAGGTTGTGATATACCTATCATAGCTAATAGTGACACTTGCAAAATACTTCCGTCATCTAATTCTGGTGAGAATTCTGGGGCATCTTCTATTTCTTCTATGTCGAAATCTTCACTGTTTGAATCATTGGTTGCTTCACAATTATATAGGTTCTTTGGTTCTTTTCCTTTAGCACATCTATGTTTGGAGTCCCACTTCTCACCACAGCATTTGCATTTACCCTCTTTTATCCTTTGCATTTCCACATTAGATTTTTCATCTTCACAATGATGTGGTGGAACATATCTCGTATTATTTGAGTCCACATACTGGGGTATTCTTCGTCTTGAATATGTTTTTTCCGCTTTTGACCAAAATATTGGTTCGAATTTCTTTTCAATTGTTTTTGCTTTTCGTCTTGCTACTTCTATTGATGTAATGTCATGCATCTCAAATTCTACTTGTAAATGGGTTTTGAGTCCCGAGACGTATGACTGAATTAGACGAGATTCTGATAACCCAGGTACTCGTGTTACTAAGGTCTCCCATTCTTGAGTGTATTCGTCCACACTTCCTTTTTGTTGTAATTTGATGAGTTTTGAAAAGAACTCTTCTTTCTTTACACCTTGGAATCTTTTAAAGAATGCATCCTTAAATTTTCTCCAACTAATGACGTGTGTTGTCTTTTTCCACCACATATACCAATTATATGCTTCCCCTTCCATTTTCATGGATGTGTGCTTGAGCTTTTCGTCATCATCATTGATGTCATATATCTCAAAGTACTCTTTTGCTTTATTTATCCATGCAACATTATTTTTTTCGTTTCCATCGAATTTAGGCATCTTGACTTTTGCCCTTCACTGGTATGTCACTAATGGTTGAGCGAAATAGGGGTGTTGATTGGTAAAGGTATCCCAGAGTTGCTTGTTTGTGAGAGTCGCGTTACTCATTTCTTGGTGGGGTGTCACTGATTTTTTTTGGGGAATTCAGCTTTTTCATGAGACTCTGTTGACTTCGTTGAATCTGATGAGTTGTGCTCTTGATTTTCTTCATTTTCTTGTAGTAGTTGTGCGGGTGTACAATTCATCTTTTTACACAGAAGTTTCAGCAATGTTAAGGACTCTCTGAGATCTACTTCTGTTTGGACACAGTGATTTTCCATCTTTATTTCTATTCGATTTGTCGTATCCTGAAGATTTTTGAAATTGTCAGCCTACCCCTCAAGCCTGCTCTGGAAATCATCTAATCTTTTATTGACCTCGTCGTGGTTGTTATTTATCTTATGCCGTCAACCAATTTTTTTTGGAAATCAACCATTGTCATTGCCATTGAGCGGGTTTGTGGGGGCGTGTATTTATCTGCCAGCTTAAAAAAAAATTTTAATTAAAATAATTTTAATTAATTAAATTAACGTTATATATATATAACTTACAACTTATAATTAGATTAAAGTTTTATATATATATATATAATATATATATATATATTATATATATATTATATATATTTCACGTTATAAATATATATTTTATATACATATATACATATTATATATATATATATATATATATTATATATAATATATTTATTATAAATATATATATTTACGTTATAATAATATATATTTTACGTTATACATAAATAACATTATATATATATATATATATATCGCAGACAGTCACATCCACCTGGAAGGTCATGATCGTTTGACCGATGCTTCGAGCGAGGATCAAAGACCGCGTAAAACATCACGTCGTATTGGTCAATCGACAGGAACAACGAAAGGTGGACTAGATAGCGTGGTCGTGGAATCCAGTTTGACTAAAACATTGTTGAATACACCGTGGCTGATGAGCGGTGAGGCACGCAGAGAGCGGAGAAGAGCGTTGGCACAGTAGCTTGGAAGGGCGGAAGTGTGAGGCAGACAAGGTAGATATCAAATGCAACGGTGAGCAGGGTTTGCGGATAGTAATTGGACGGCGAACGATGAAGGGTACACTGATGCGGAGGTGATCACGAGCGGATGACCAGCGGAGAGGAGCAGTGGAGCAGAGACGCACGGTTGAACCAGTAGTGTGGGTTGGGACAGACAAATGGAGATGGACGACGGAGTGATACGGTCTATGCAGTGGATAGCGGAGTCAGCGGATGGATAGCCGGAGAACCAAACGCTCCGATACCAAATGAAGTAATAGACTTCAATGGAAAACAGAAATATATATCTATCTTATTAATAGATGAATACTGAATTGATGATTACATTTGTAGAGAGAGGCTCAGTTATATACAACCTTAGGTGCCTCTTGGTGAAAAGGCATGATCTTTGGTCATGCCCTTTTGTCTAAATAACTACAGCTAATCTAATTTTACATAACCCTAACTAATTTTTACATAACATAAAGCCCCGAGGAAAGATCTAATCTGGGATTTTCCCAAACGACTTGGAGTCGTTATGAAACCCTTGTACAAGGGTCCTGCATGTTGCATACATTGAGCTTTGGGAGCTCTGAGGGCTTGCGGTTCTTACTGGAGCAACATACGACCACAGGGTGACTCACCCTCCCTTGGTGGTGCGCACTGGAACAAGATGATTCACTCTCTTGTGGGACAAGATGATTCGCTCTCTTGTGGAACAGGATGATTCGCTCTCCTGTGTAGTAGGATGATTAGTTCTCCTGTGAGGCCTAGATTAATGTGTTCTCCATGGCAATTGTAGCAGGATTGATGTGTTCTCCTGTGAGGCCTGGATTGTGTTCTCCATGCCGATTGTAGCAAGATTGATGTGTTCTCCTGTGAGGCCTGGATTGATGTGTTCTCCATGGCGATTGTAGCAGGATTCATGTGTTCCCCTGTGAGGCCTGGATTGATGTGTTCTCCATGGCGATTGTAGCAGGATTGATGTGTTCTCCTGTGAAGACAGGATTGATTAGTTCTCCTGTCGAGGCATCCTAGCCATGCAGTCTGGGACTCATGGGAAGTACCTCTCATCTAATAAATGAGCAGGGAAATGAAGTGAGGGACCATAGTAGTACTGATGGATGCATCGTTGTATCTACCGTACTCCCTACGCTAGGATGACCTCCATTGATCTGGGATCAATGATACTGGTCTCTCCTGTCGAGGCATCCTACCCATGCAGTCTGGGACTCATGGGAAGTACCTCTCATCTAATCAATGAGCAAGGAAATGAAGTTAGGGACCATAGTAGTACCGATGGATGCATCGTTGTATCTACCATACTCCCTACGCTAGGATGACCTCCATTGATCTGGGATCAATGATACTGGTCTAGGACCAGTGGTAGGAGAGGTACATTCTATGACACTGACTTCGGGTCAGTTGTTACTGGTTTAGGACCAGTGGTACGCACTCTAAGACTGACTTTGAGTCAGTGGAGGATGTTACAGGTCTGGGACCAGTGGTAGGAGTTGTACATACTATGACACTGACTTCGGGTCGGTTGAGACTGGTCTGGGACCAGTGGTACAAACTCTGAGGCTGACTTTAAGTCAGTATGATACATCTTTGATCATTTCTTCTTCTTCATAATTCGGACAAAAGCAGAGCAGAACAAAACAAAGCAGAGCAGAGCAGAACAATATAGATCAGTATAAGGCAGAAAAAGGCAAAGCAAAACAGGCAGAATAGAGCAGAGCAGGGCAAGGGTCAGGCAGTACAGGGCAGTGCATTTAATGGGTGAATAGTAGCGACCGACAGACAGATTGCAAATGAAGTTCTCCCTAGTTGAGAGGGAGTGTTAAATTGGCAACTAGGGCCAAACTTCATGTGGGTCATCTTATTCATGGCTAATAATATTTTTATTAGATTCCTCTCGTCGAGAGGTGTAGGATTGATCTAAAGATCATCTGATTCTGATAAGTATTTATGGAGATATGAATCTATTTTGATTATGGAATTATTATCAAGCCGACCTACAATTCATGTAGGCTGAGAAGCCCAACAGTCGCATCTATTCAAACATCAGTTTTGTATAAATACAGGAGGACTTTTCCTCATTTGCACTCACTCATCTCATCACATCTCTCTCTCTCTCTACTGCGCAGAAAAGAGTCTCTTCTCTACTGCGCAGAAATGAGTCTCTCTCTCACACGTGGAAGGAAGCTGCTGAAACTAAAGTTGCAATTGCAGATCCAAAGTTTGACCAGCATGGACCATCAAACCTCCTCTTTTGAACTACGTTGTAGGTTCATCTGAACCTCCTCTGAAGGCTGCAACTTTTGGTGGTGGAATCAAGCCGATCCGACGATTGGTTTGCAAGATATCGATTGCCCTAGTTTGAAGGAAGCTACTGAAATTGAAGCTGCAACTGCAGATCCAAAGTTTGACCAGCGTGGAACATCAAACCTCCTCTTCTGAACTGTGTTATAGGTTCATTTGAACCTCCTCTGAAGGTTGCAACTTTTGGTGGTGGAATCAAGCCGATCTGACGGTCGGTTTGCAAGATATCGATTGCCCTAGTTTGACGGAAGCCGCTGAAACTAAAGTTGCAACTGCAGATCCAAAGTTTGACCAACGTGGACCATCAAACCTCCTCTTCTGAACTGTGATGTAGATTCATCTGAACCTCCTCTGAAGGTTGCAACTTTTGGTGGTGGAATCAAGCCGATCCGACGATCGGTTTGTGAGATATTGACTGCCCTAGTTTTGATGATGAAACCACTAATGCTGATGCTACCGATCTAGGGTTTGCTATTGTTGATATAAATCAGATTTATTGTACTATTTCTCTCTGCTGAATTATTGAAGATAAAAGAAGATTTGATCAAAGGGTTTCCCCACACATTGTGGGGTTTGTCCTTGGCTAGCCGCCACATCTTGTGTCTCTTGTCTTGGCTTGTTTTCTGTTGATCGTTTAATGTTCTATCTGCACTTTACTTTATGTACATTTGATTGCTAATCTGTGGAATATAATAAGAAAAGGAGTAAACTGTTATAAGCATAGAACATACCATAACTTAACACACACAGAGGCAACCAAGTGTTGTGCAGAGCACCAGAGAGGCCAGCGTGTCTGACGCAGAGGCCTAGAAAGTTGACACAAAGCCTCTGGGGCGGATGCAGGCCAAGAAAGGCTGACACAGGGCCAGCGTGAAACAGAGAGGGGCTGACGCAGTCCAAGTTGGGCAGATGCTAGGTTGCAGAGCAGTTTTGTGCTGAGGAGCTGCCGGAAGGATTTTCCGGGGTTTCAGCCAGGAGATTTCTCTCAAACTGTGAGGTATAGTTGCTAATGAAATTATCTATTGGGTAGGCCATTTTCGGCACCCAGATTGTACTCTGATATTGCTTGATAAGAAAACCCTCAGATAGTTGCACCGGTTTTCCCACATTGGGTTTTTCCAGGGACATTAGTCCAAAAATAATGGTGTCATATGGTGTGTTTGTTCTTGTTTCTTTTAGTTGCTGATCTATAATATGTTGAGCATGCACCAGTGTTTATTTTCAGTACTTACATTGTAAATAACTTGTTAAGGAAAATAACAAGTAGGTAGGAATAAATCAAATAAAGTGCATGGAGGCTTTCTAACTAAGTAAACTTAGAAACTTCAACATAGTATCAGAGCGTGATTGCAGATCACAGGAGGACTAAAAGACATCAGTCGAGCAAAGCAATAGCAACAGAAAATAGTTGTCTCGAGGTGAAAGAAGTTGTTTCTAGCAGCGCAAAAGCCAAGGAGTGTGACGCAGAGCCAAACAAGACCACACAGAGGAAGCTGGGAGCTGCACAGAGCCTCAGAGAGGCCAGCGTTGCTAACGCAGAGGGCCAGAGCGCTGACAGAAGGCATCCTAGGGTTGATGCAGACCCATCTGGGGTGACACAAGGCCAACGTGAGGCAAAGAGGGGCTAACGCAGTTCACAGAGAGGCAGTTGATGGGGTCTAGAAGGCTGTAGGAATATTGCAGAGTGAAGTTGGTGAGGTACTGTAGTCATAACAATACCTGACAGAGCAAGGCCAAAGGAGTTGTTACCAAGGGATTCTAGCCGAGGAACCCAAATCAGCAGTGCAATTGCACAAGACGATCAGACCAGGGGGCATCTCAACAACGGCAAAAGGATTTCCATGAGGAAAATCAGGATTCAGAGGGAGTCCAGAAGAGAACTTACAGACAGGAAGTAGAGACTCAGAGGAGTCGAACAGAGAACTTCCAGGACGGAAGTAGAGGAGCATCATGGCACTACACGGGGTAAGAGACCAGGATAGACTAGACAGAGCATCAAACTTCGCAGTCCGGAAGACCAGAATCTTATCCGTGCTTGACAAAAATCGTGTCAAGAACTTCGCCTTGAAGGTAATAGCTATTCCAGTCGACCCCAGTGATAATGATAGGTACGAGGAAGCGATGGCGAGGGCCAAGTGCATTATCCTTGATGGGGTCAAGGATCATGTGGTACCACATATAGCCGAGAAGGAAATGACATTTGAGATGTGGGAGGCTCTCAAGACGTTGTACCAACATACTTCTATGCAGAGAAGAATGTTGCTTGAGAATCAGATGAGGTCGTATCAGATGAAGAAGGGTCAATCGATTAACACCTTCCTCAGAGGACTGAATGAGATCCGAGACCAGTTGACTGCTATAGGAGAGACACCAGATCAGGAGCTAATGGTGAGGACAACCTTGAATGCTGTCTCAGAAGACAGGGAAGTATTTGTCTAGAGTACTGGGCAGAGGGACACTTCCACCTTGGGACGAGATGTGGGCAGCTCTTCGCCAGGAAGAGATAAGACGACAGTTGAAGACAGGTAGCAGCAGCAAGGGGAGCAAAGTCAAGCAAGAGGAGGAAGATGTGGCCCTAGCATCTGAGGAAAAGCAGGAGAAGTAGAAGAAGAAAGATCTCTCCAAGATCAAGTGCTTCCATTGTGGGGAGCTGGATCATTATGCGACCCGGTGTCCAAGGAAGAAAAGTAATGGAAAGTCTTCCAAGACTAAGGCAGCGCCAGCACGGGCAGAGAAGGAAGTTTCAACAGACGATGACTATGCCATGAGTGCACACATGCCACTTGAGCGGAAGTGGGGAGACATCGAGCTATAGTCAGGAGGACTACAGGCAATGAGGTGCAGGATCCTCGAGGTACCCAACCTCTTGGATTAGGCCTTGCTACAGGAGCCCCGACGAGGGGTAGCAGGATTGGCTGAGTAGGTAGAGATGGATGCGAAATGGAGCGGCAAAGAAAGCTACAATGCAGGAGTCTTGAGACAGCGCAAGGCTAGCAGGCTGCAATAGTGCGAGATGCACAGGAGTGTTGCACCAGTGCATGACGACACATAGAGGTGTGCAATGGTGCGAGATGCAGGGAGTTGTTGCAGCAGCGCAGAGGTCAAAGAGGGAGCACTTGTCAGTGGCAGAGGGAGATTCAGCATCAGTGAGTGTCTCTAGCCCAACAAGGAGGTCAGATTGGGAGATCAGTTACTTCTCAGTAACTGAGTTGCAATGCAGCATTGGGCAGCACAATGCAGCGTAATGAGAGGAGGTGCAATGTAGATGCAGTGTTGGGAGAAAGGACCACCAGCCGCACAGATGCAGAGGGAGCTGTCGTACAGATGCAGCAGTGGCAATGGCAGAACCATGGGCAGCAACACAAGATGCAGCACTGCAGAGGATGTTGGACAGGAAGGCCTAGCATCAGCACCAGTACCGATATCGGATGATCAGAGTAATACTCAGTGAGGAGTATTGCTAGAGGACAGTCCTCGCTAAGAGGGAGTGTTGATTTGGGGAAGCATCGGATGTGCTCTAGCCATGAAATTTGGTGGAGAGGTTGGGACACATGAGATCTCCAATACCTAGAAAGGGTTTTGACAGATTCTAAACAGATCAGGAGATATTAAAATAATTAATTTTTTAATGGAGTCCCTAAGTCTAAACTTAGGGAAAATAAAATATTAATGTGTATTAATATGAATCTGTGTTAGAATGGTCCAAAAGACATGGATCAAGCCAGATCTAATCTTAGTTGTTGATTAGGGAATTAATCTCGACCATTAAGATGCCAACATGAAAAGTATAAAAGGAGGCTTGAGAGTCACTTGGAGAACACACCAGAGTGATCAGCCATTCTATTCTCTAGAGCGGGGTTTGCTAAGAGAGAGAGAATCAATGATCGGGAGAGCAACTAAGGGGCATTAAGCACAGAGAAACAGAGAAGGCGGAGACTGTGCCGGGAGAGCAACCAAGGAGAGTGACACAGAGCCAGCAAGGGCTCACGCAGGGCCACACAGAGGCAGCCAAGTGCTGCGCAGAGCACCAGAGAGGCAAATGTGTCTGACACAGAGGCCCAGAAAGTTGACGTAGGGCCTCCTAGGGCTAACGCAGGCCAAGAAAGGCTGACACAGGGGCAGCGTGAAACAGAGAGGCTCTGATGCAGTCCAGATTGGGCAGACGCTGGGGTTGCAGAGCAATTTTGTGCTGAAGAGCTTCCGAAAGGATTTTTCGGGGTTTCAGCTAGGAGATTTCTCTCAAACTGTGAGGCATCGCTGCTAAGGAAATTCTCTGTTGGGTAGGCCAGTTTCAGCACCCAGATTGTACTCTAATATTGCTTGATAAAGAAAACCCTCGGATCGCTGCACCGATTTTTGTTAAAATTGGCAACTAGGGCCAAACTCCATGTGGGTCATCTTATTCATGGCTGTTAATATTTTTATTAGATTCCTCTCGTCGATAGGTGTAGGATTGATCTAAAGATCATCCGATTCGATAAGTATTTATGGAGATATGAATTTATTTTGATTATGGAATAATTATCAAGCCGACCAGCAACTCATGTAGGCTCAGAAGCCCAACAATCGCATCTATTCAAACATCAACAGTTGCGTATAAAAGACGCTTCTTGCGGCAAAGGAGGCCATGATAGGCTGAACAGAGGTCTGGGTACGTTGTAAGGAGTTCCGGAATGCGTGTCGGAGGTCCTGATGCATAGACTTGCATTCCTGGTCATACCATTTATTCATAGGGCAATTTCTCAGTTTGCGGGAGGTCGTGGCGGTACGGGTAGAATGGGGGAAGGATTGGAGCACAGCTTCCCATATTGCATATGAGAGGCACTGATATTTGTCCTTGGCGGAGCTGAGAGAGGCGAACTGGGACTCCGATGGGAAGTAACCTGAATCAGAGGCTACCTAGGAATATCATACAGCTAGGAGGTGTGAGAGAACATTGAGGCAAGATCAAGGTCGACTGGGGTAAGTGAGCACCGGGAAAGGATGGTCCCCCAGAAATCTTTAGGGGAGTGAAGGAGGAGAGTAGAAAGAACCTGTCTCCTATGGGCAATGAAAAGGCACTTCTTGTGGCGAAGGAGGCCACAATAGGCTGAACAGAGCTTTGGGTACGTTGCTAAGGAGTTCCGGAATGCGTGTCGAAGGTCCTGATGCATAGACTTGCATTCCTGGTCATACCATTTATTCATAAGGCAATTTCTCAGTTTGCAGGAGGTGGTGGCGGTACAAGTAGAATGGGGGAAGGATTGGAGCACAGCTTCCCAGATTGCATATCAAAGACACTGGTATTTGTCCTTGGCGAAGCTGAGAGAGGCAAATTGGGACTCCGATGGGAGTGTCTATCTGAGGATAGAAGAGAAGAGATCAGGGTCACCCTCCTCAAATCGGAAGGTGGTCCTGGGAGGGCTGCGGGGAAGAGTAGGAGATGGATTCGAGAGGTTAAACTGCAGGGAGAGTGAGAGAAGTGCATGATCTGCAAGAGGGATGGGGGTGATCGAGAAATTTTTGATGTAAGGGAGGAGATCTAGGTTTGCAATAGCATAGTCAACCACACTTGCCCCACCTCCAAACGGTTTGCAGGTAAAGAAGTGTGAGGATGGGAAACATGGTAGGCCATTTAGAATTACCAGCTCATGAGATTCTCCCAACTGTAGTAGATATCTCCCATTGGCTGTGGTGGGTACCAAGTGATCCTCGGAGGTCCGGCGCATGCCGATCGTGGTTGGGTCAATCCCCAGAGTGTAAAATATATCCTTTGTCCGATCATGCATAGGAGTCTGGAGGTCTTTGGTTCGGGCATTGAAGTCCCCTGTGAGAATGACGTCCCCTACTGCCGAAAACTTGGTGATGTCAAAGTACAGGTTTGTAAAAGGGTCTCCGTCTGAGCTATTGTGAATAGCGTAGGAAGACGAGATAGGTGGGAAGTAACAGACTGCGACATAAATGTCTCTCGGAGGTGATGTTCTGGCTCTAATCTGAATCCACATGAATCTGGCATACTCATCGGTCGCGACCACTGATACTCTGCTCCTGAGGCTATCACGAACTAGGCAAGCAACACCCCCTAATCCCCCAACACCTCCTGAACTCCGTGTCTCCTATCTACAAACTGCAGTCCACTGGTATCCTGTAATGTCAGGGAGAGGTCACACTGGGCTCGCATGAGTCCCAGTAACCAGGAGGATGTCTGCTGAGATAAGGGCTTCATAAAGTAGGCCTGGTGAAGACCAGAAGGAGCCATTGTCATTCCAGCAGTGAACCGAGAGATCCATGCCCCGCCTCCTCTCCACTCGGCCCCGTCATTTGGAGCTATCTAAACGGGATGCCCATCCTGGGAGGAAGGTGTCCCGAATAACTACCCGAAGGTTTCTAATCAATGCCCATTTCCCTGCCTGTCTTGCTGTTGCAACCTGTTCCCTCGCCTGTTTCAATTTAGCTACTTGAGCTCTTGTGACGTCTTCATCCAAAAACACTTTATTCGGAAGAGAGAATAGCTTCTGCTTGGCTCGGAGTACCCGAAGTCTATCCGAGGAGTCATGGAATCTGAGGAAGAGGGTAGAGTCCTACCTTATCCAGGCTTTGTCCAAGGTTATGTCTGGTATGTCGAGAGTGTCGCATAGAAACTTGTTCCCCAGTTCCATTGGGTTCGCTGAGGGGGGAGGTGTAGGGAGTCCTCTTACCTTAAGATTTAATTCTCTTGCTCGTCGGGTTCTTTCCTCCACGAACTTTGCCTGCACTACTTCCTCCACAGCTATGAGCGGAGGGGCCTTGTCTTTCCTTTGACCACCTGTGCCCATGTGCTGATATGCGACTTCGTTTCCTGTTTAAAAGATATTTGTTGGGATCTAATTTCCTCCTGTTTGTTTTTAAGATCTCTGATCTCCGCCTGTAAAATCTCGTCGGAATTCTGCCCCGCACTTTGTTCTCGGTATTCCTACAGTGCTTTTCTGATAGATGCGTTGTCTCCCTCTACCGATAGAGCTCTGTTTGACAAAGTGCCAATGTCGGCTCGCAGCCTGCGTTTTCCACCTCTAGGTGTTCGATTTTCCTCATAATTTGTCTAATTTGGGATATCCAAAAAGCAAAATCTGTTTCTAATGCAATATCGATGGGGCTGTATACTTTCTCATCTTTATTGTGGCACCGCTGTAAGTACTACAGCGGACCTCTGTTGTTGAAATCTTTGGATAGTGGCGTTTCGGCTTCCCCGAGGTCCTTGTTGTGTCGCTGCTCTGTCATGGTTGGAGCAGCTGATTTTTCCAGGGCTGAAAATATCGAGTTTTCAGAGGGTCGAAACGTAGACATCAGGGTCGACAGTGGCTATGTCGCCAAGGTCGACGGCAGCAGCGTTGTGGCGAAAGTCGACAGGGGCAACGATGGAAAAGGTCGACGGCGACAAACGGCAGCAGCGTTGTGGAAAACGTCGATGCTGTTGTGTGTGGAGCTTCAGTAGCAGCTCCAACAACGACGTGGACGGGTCGAGTAGGGGCGTGGAGCCTCGACGAAAGTCTGCAAAGGAGCGCGCAGCTCTGTGGCAGCAAGTAGTGGAAGAGTCAAGCAGCGGAGTGGACAAGTCGAGCAGTGGCGTGGAGCCTCGACGGAAGTCTGCAGAGGAGGTCAAGCAGCTCCGTGGCAGCAGGTCGAGCAGCTGCATGGATCCTCAGCTGCATGGACGAGAGAGCAGCTCACAGGAGCCACGGGAGCCTGGAGCCTGGACAGGAGCCACAGGAGTTGGACGGGAGAGAAACTGCATGGACGGGAGAGCAGATGCGTGGATCACAGTGGTATTCATCATGTGTACAGACAGCTCACTGAAGAGTTTTCACAACCAGGCAACTTCATACGAGGTCATACTCGTAGTTATGTATCCGGTCTCGGCGATACTTATAACACCCGACTTCTACTTCCTGCTTCGAAGCAGAATCCAAAGAGAACCAACACTGAGAAGTGCTCTAATGTTCCTCCACAATGCCTGCCTAGTCAGCATTCGAATAATCATGCAATTTTCATATTTCCGGTAGTGTATCTCAATCCATGAGAGATTGTGCCCCGAAGATATCTCAGAAGATTCTTGGCACCAATTCAGTGAGGCTCAACCAAATATGAGCTCACCATGCTAACTGCAAAACATATGTCCGGACGGAAGTTCACCAAGAATATCAACGCGAATGAGTTTATGAGACTCAGAGGCATTTCCCAAATCTAGTCTGACATCACTACCATATAACTTTTGAAAGTTGAGATCCTCGAGGTAATCACAGGTTTGCAGTTTATCATTCCACATCCGGAATCCAACTCCCTCTGTCTTCTACAAATGAGAGGGTTTGCACCTGTCAGACCTAGGTGTCGGTATGAGAGGTCTGTCATCCACAAACTTCGGATGGTTTGAGTCAATTTCACTCCTAGTGAATATCAGCTTCATTAGACAGCTGTTGATCCTCTCATACTATGCCCAAGGTGTTTTGCTTCAAGCCATAGAGGGCTTTCTACCACCTGCATACATGAGATTCCCGAACATGAATCTCAAACTCCTCGGGTTGTTGCAAACCTGTGGACCTATGGCATGAGGGGAATGGTCCCCTTATAAGATTTTCCTTCGGTACATCTCAGACATGTACCTTCATGTTCTTTTTGAATTCAGGCATCCCTGTCACCATCTAACTCACAAACCTCTGGTGCTGTGTTAATGGACATGGTCCCCAGTGGACTTCCTGCAACTTGATACAACCCTGAACTCAAAAACATCTTCGAAAAATCTATTTTCAAACACATACATTTCCATCGATGAGTGCCACCCTGTAACCTTTGACTTCCATTGCTGAAATGAACACCAGGTTCTCCTTGCGATTGCGATCAGGTACATAAAAGAGATTCTGTAAATGAATCAAGTTACCCTCATTCAATTGAGAGGTAACATTCCCTACACCCTTTCCAGGATAGGTGGCATTGGTTCCAAGTATAATTCCACGATTGTTTCCATCTCTATCAAATTAGAGAGTGCACCCATCTATCTAATGAAGTGCCTGGGGTTCCTTTCTTTCTTTGAAGAGTCGACCATTTCTCCTTGATGAACTGTATTACCTGTCATTCCCTTGACCCTGGAATGATTTGTTTATCTTCATCAAGAGAAGTGTCTCTGCCATTCAAACACTCCTTCGCATAATAACCGAACTTTTTGTAACCAAGGCATCTATCTTTTCTTCCACCCTTAGATCCGAACTTCCCAATGAAGTGATCTTTAGATATGTCATCAAAGCCTTCCGTTGCGTCATTCTGATAATATCCTCTGCTTCGACTTCACCCTGGGTGAATTATGAGGAACCCATTGATCCTTTTGTCTTGTCCCAACTGTCTTTGGTGATTGCTCTTTCACTCTTGTTTGGGCATTGTCTTCACCTCAGCTCTGATACCATGTTAGTTTTAGGTATGTTCTATGCTAAAGCAATTTATTTCAATTTTCTAGATTAGCAATCACATCAGCATTAAAGTAAACTGCAAATAGAACATAAATATAAATCGCAGAAGACAAGCCAAGACAAGAGGTCACAAGATGTGGCGCCAACCAGGGACAAACCCCAATGTGGGGAAACCCTTGTTCAATTCTTCTTTTATGTTCTTCAAAGTTCAGCAGAGAGAGAGATAGTACATATACAATAGAAGTCAACACTTTGACTTATCTAGATCTAATCATAGATCATCTCCTATAACAATGAGATCACTTGAAGACATTTTGTTTCAACTGATTCTCCAAGGTGACGGCTTCACCTATCGTAGTGTTGCCTTTCGTCCATTTGCTGCACATAACTGTGTGACACCATGTTGTTTTGTCACGTGTTGAACCTTGATGACTGAGCTACTCTCAGCTTCATGCTGCTCATCATGCTGCATCTTCCATGGTCTTATTCATCATCAAGTTGCCCATGCTTATGATTACATTCACCATGATGTTGTCCATGCTCCATGTATCATTGTGTTGCCCATTCACATGATCTCATACATCATGTTTCCCATATATATATCATGCTACTCATGATCTCATCTCTATGCTGCATTATGTTTGATCTACATCATCATGCTTCCCATGCCATATATGTTGTCTGCCAAATTATACATAGTGTGTCTTCCATGCCATGTCATGCCATGCCATGTCAATGAATATGCTGACACAATTCCACTAAAGATTGTTACAGTCATACCATTGACTGCTATATCAACATTACTACCCATCAAGTCTTCGAGGTCATGAGTCTTCATGCACTGACTGCGTTTCCCGTATAGACTGCGTTATATCATGACAGAGTGTTGTGCGTATATGATCATGACATTCTTCATAACACATATATACAACAGATTAGGGTTCATGTAGCTGTGCATTTGCTATCACACGTAGCTATGCGTTTCCTCCATGACTGCATGTGGAGTTCCTGTATCAATGTCTATCTGCGCAGAAAGGACTTTATGACTGCGTATTTATCCTTGCGTATTAAATTCTTCAAGACAATGATTTAGTGCGTATAGACTGCGGGTTCCTTCATATCACAGCGGCTCCTCTTCCAATCTCAAAACCATTCGAATATGAGTTTTGTGCTTTTATGGTTGCTTTTGGACAGCGTTTCCTTGACTGCATTAATAACTTGACTGCGAGTTTGGGCTTCTGGACAGCGTATGAACTGCATGGATGTCTTCATTGCCGACTCAGCGTATAGGGATTCCATAACTATGCATTCCATAACTATGCGTATATATATCTATGACTACGGATATATACATATCCTCATTGTTTGTCAGCGTAATAGTCTCCAGCATGAACAGTGTGCAGTTCCTCATTATTAATGGTGTATAGATCTCCATGAACAACGTAATAATGTCTTCCTTGATCTGCGGCTAAGTGTCTCTATTTCCAACATTGAATTAGGGCATTATCTTAGGGCATCCTTCGTTAATGTCTCTCCTTCTCCAAAAACCCAAGACCTGGAGAGGAGATCACATAAAGAATGTGTGTTGCTAATGACTCCAAATCCTCTCTTATTTATACTAAAAATGTAGAGGTTGAATAGACACGTCAGTTGGGCTTCTGAGCCTACATAAGATGTTGGTCGGCTTGATAATAATTCCATAATCAAAATAAATTCATATCTCCATAAATACTTATCGGAATCGGATGATCTTTAGATCAATCCTACACCTCTCGACGAGAGGGATCCAATAAAAATATTAGTTGCCATAAATAAGCTGACCCACATGGAATTTGGCCCTAGTTTCCAATTTTAACACATGCCCGCCCTAGGGAGGTTGTTACACAGGGATTTCAAAGAGTTCAGCACAATCACATACTTCAACCAACAGCGTAGAGGAGGGGATTGCGTATTTCCAAGGCAGCCAAAAACACGCAGGAGAGGTTAGGGCCAACAGGGAGGTCCATTGCTTACTGGGAGTTCCAGGAGTTGAGGAGGTTGTTTGCTGAGGGAATTTTTATTGGGATTTGCAGCCAGCTAGACTAGTGTATCCATTGTACGAATTTCTAGGCAGAGGGATTGCGCAAAGGCCTCTGGCAGCAATTTCGTGGGGCTTGGGAGAGCAGTCATCTTGGCCAAGAGCCATCCGGGGAGCAAGGAGTCAATTAGCACATGTGAAACCAACATTCCATTGGTGTTTTCAAAGGGATTTGCAGGTTGTTTCTTGCAAGTCGAATTTGGCAGTAGCAGCTAGGGAGAGGCTCCAAGGAGGACGAAAATCCAAAGTTAAAACCAAAAAATTCCCTTCTGGGTTTATCTGGGTTTTGTCCAAGTAGTCTGGGGCTGAAAGGATATAATTTTTTGGGCAGTTTTGGGCACTTTCCAGCAGGTCAACATTCAGCGGGGCAGCGGTTTACTAGGACAACGCACTGCAGAGTGGTGCAGTAGCTGGGCAGCCTTCAGCTCAGCTATTTCTCACCTAGGTTTTGTCAAGCTTGTCCTTGATACAAGCCCGGGTGCACCATTCCATTCCATATTGTATCTAGCTCTCTAATTTTATAATAATATGGCTTAGCAATTCCAGATTTGCAGCGTTTCATGGATGTCTAATGCGTGTTTTTAATTTTATATGATGTTGCACTATATATTTGCTTAATATCACTCATATTCCTACTTAGGAACATTACAGCCCGATAATCAATGCAGAGCCTCCAGGTTCTGTCCTTCTTTTGTACCAGTACAATCGGGCTCCCACAAGGTGAGGAACTTGGTCAGATGTGCCCTTTTTGCAGCAACTACTAGATTTTACGCTTGATCTCTTCATTTTCCAGAATGGAGCAGTGATATATCGACCCGTTGGGCAGAGGTGCTTCGAGAGTCAGATCGATTAAATGCTTGACCTGACAATGAAAGGCTACCCCTATGGGTGAGGAGGAGATGTCCCTGTATTCTTCCACGACCGCATCCACCTGCTTCTACTGCTTGGAGGAACCCTTCCCAGGGGCTATGGATGTGTCTACGACCTTCCCCTTACTTCAAGAGCGAACCAAAGAAAAAAAAAATTTCCCAGTCTAGGAGATGACCTTACTGTATTGCTTAGAAGAGATCAAAGAGATGGCAGTAGGTGGGGCTACCTACAGTATCCTGTATAACTTAGTACCCAAAGAAATAATGAGAGAGAGGTCTAGACTCATATACAGCATGTCCCTTCCATAAGTATGGTTGTCCTAATAATACATCACAAACTTCAAGAGGAGCAACATCACACAATACCTCATCTGTGAAGGGCTTGATGTTGTAGGGAAGGCAACATTGTTGGCTGATGCGGAGATCTCGTCCTTGGCGAAGCCACCCGATGGTGTACGGTTGCGGATGTGTTGTAGTCAACAGGCCCAATGGCTTCACGACCTCTACTGAAATGAGGTTATTTTGGCTCCCGCTGTCGACAATGAACTGCAGTGGAGAACCCTTCACCCACATCTATGAGTGGAATAGGTGCTCCCCCTCTTCTGGACCTTCAGGCTCAATCTTTTGGATCTTGGTGGTGGCCACAGTGGCACTAGGCTCCACGTCAATGATTTTCTTCCCTTTTGTCATTCCCCTTGTCGGGTTATGACTCGGAGTCGGAACATGCGTCGGACTCAGAAGCCTTCAGCTCAGCCACCAGTGACTGTTTAGCTCGACACTCACTTGTGTCATGAGTGGAGCTCTTATGGAACTCACACCACTTTCCTGTGTCCTTTGTCTTCGTGGTGTTGTTCTTTGCTTGTGGCTTCGACAAGTTATCCTGGGCCACCCCGCCTTGGCTTTGCCCTTTACTCTGTAGTATGGGGGCCGCTTTCCCTTGCTTCGGATTCGTAGATCCAAAGTCTTTCTTTTTCTATTTAAGCTTCTGCTCAATCATAACAGTATATCGGTACGTCATGCCGAGCAAGAAGATACCCAGGAACTCCATCTCATCCTAGATGTACCTGTGTAGGCAGCCGCGGTACTTGAGTACCAAATGTTTCTCAAAATCCTTGATACCCAACTTCGTGCGAAGGGTATGAAAAACATTGGTAAACTCTAGCACGTCTTGGTCCCTTCCCTGTCACAATGTGGTCCACTTTATGTATTTATCCTCATAGCTTCCGAGAGGGTAGTAATGCTCCTTGATGGTGTCCCAAAACGAATCCCAAGTGGGTGCGGCGAAAAATAGTGAGGGTGTACTTTCATCCTTCTGCTCGCAGTAGGTTTCCCACCAGTCCTTGACGTGGGAGGCGACTTTAAGAGCAAAAGTAATCTTTTCACGGCTAGAAAAATCATGAACAAAAAAATATCCTTCTAGCAGATTTAACCATTTATCTACGACATCTACATCTATCTAACCCCCAAATATGGGAATGTCAAAGTTAACTTGTACCTTAAAGGGTGTGGCGCTTCCACAGTAGCTGTTGGAAGTAAATGCGTCGCCCCTGGGTAGCCGCTAAAGGATCTGGGCAAAGTTGTCCATCATCGAGTTCCTTTATCGCTCGAGGGCTTCTTCGAGCAAGATTTTGATAGGATCTTAACACAGGTCAAATAAAATCTAACCATAGGGTCTTCACAAACACACATAAAACTGAATTGAAACTCACACCAAGCATATACACATAAAAATCCGCAAAAAACGATTAATTAATAAAGAAAATATTTACATGATAAATCATGGCCCAATGATTGGCCTCTCATTCCTCACACTCACTCACACACTTCTACATACATACATGCCTCATGGCTCACCTCAAATTATACGAATGGATTAGAACCTAAGGTAGGTTCTAGATCCCTAAACTAACTCCCAAAATATCTCTTTTGATCCCTAAAATCTCTCGTCCAATCCCTTATCCCTAGATAAGAGCTAACTAATCCATAATCTTCTCAAACCTTCCACAATACTCTCGAATCTTCTCCTATTTACAATAATCATCATTCTCTCTTAAAATCTATAAAAAAATACAATAAATAATTAAATCCTAGCTTTCTAAACTAACTCCTCTAATAAACAATTGACCCAAGTTAGATGCACCTGCATCAGACTCCTAGATCCCAAACTTTAGTTTGTTGTTGATCAATTTCTTTGTCATATTGTTGCCATTTTGTTGTTGTCTTTTTCTGTTTTCCAGGTTTCCAAACTTTATGTTGCAATTCTCCCTTCTCCTTGCTGATGTATGCTTGTTCTGTTGTCATCAACAAGATTCTACCATCTTCTTTCCTTCCTGCAATATGTCTCTTTTGTGACACTTTCACCATCAATCTTCTAATCTCTTCAATTGCCATATCCAACTTGTCTTCTTGCTAGTAAAAATCACCCATTCTTTGTTGAAAATGACTATTTTCCTCCATGAATTCACTAGGATACCACTCATCTTCTGTCATTCTCTGCCTCTTCTCCTCGAAGTCATCCATATTGTTGCCACTTTGCTTTTGCATTTTCTTCATTGAAACCTCGGCCTCATCCTCTATCAAATTGTTGTAGTCCATCATCGTTTCATTTGCTTCACTCTTGTTCTTTGGATTGTCTAACCAATCCTCTAAAAAAGCCATTTCTGTAGCAACAACCTCCATCTTTATGCCTTTGTAGACTTGCATAGGTTCCTCCAATGATTCTTGAGCTTGCTTAATTTCCAGCTTACTCTCGGTTTCTTGTGATTCTCCACTACCTGCTGACACAAAATAAGTATTAGTTTCAAAATCATGAGACCTAGAGGTCTCTCTTATGACTTCCTGCATTACTTCCTTATGTAGCATACAATCCTTCAAGCTGCCCACTGACTCTTCCTCATCTTCTTCAATTTTCTTATTGGTGTCCATATCCATACATTCATCATCCTCAGGTTGTTCTGACCTCTTTTCAATCTGCACAATAGTCTTCCATAATTGTTTTTCAAAGAAATTTATGGTGCCATTTGTTGTAATCGAACCCATGTTCACATCATCATCATCGTCACCCAGCAATGGTCCTTTCTCTTGTTCACAAATGTATATATTTGTCTGAAGTTTCTCCACTTCTAAAACTTTCAGTTTGTGCTTCAGTATTCTTTCCATCAATTGTTTAATTGGCCATTTAATTGTTCGCTTTATTACCCATCTGTGTCTCTGTCTTTGTAATAACTCCATTAATATGTCAAGTCATGCCTTCAATTCCACGATCTCTTTCTCTTCATCAACATTGCTAACTGCTATAGCATATCGTGGCCTTTCTCTGGAATCTGCATCTTCATATTCTTCTGCTTCCGTGAGCTTCACCTTGTTCACTATAACCTACAATTGAATCACTTTACCAAGTTATCTCCTCTGAACTTGCCCAATGGTTCACTTCATTTGAACCTTCTTTCTAAACGCTCCTTTGCACTTTGCTCCCTTTTGTTGCAACATCTATAGTATCTCTTTCAAATTGTCTTCACAATGACCAGAATTTTTGGGTGTCGGGCTCTACCGATCATGCACCCATTACATTCAAAGACTCGAACTTCATTGCACTTTTGACTTATGACTCTAAATTTCTTTTTGACCCCAAACTTTTAATTTGACATCAATTCTTCATTAATGGACCTTTGAATTGAATTTTTACATTGAGAGACTCTCTCACTTCAACTCAACTTATACAAGGACCTTTCATTTGAGCATTCATAACCTCCTTTGGATTTCACAATTATGATTCTAACCTCAAAACTCATCACTTCAGACAAAAAGTTTCATTACATTCTTCCACAAATACCTTTAGCCACCACTTAGTCTCTCTCATTCAACTTACATAAGCTTCTTGCTTTAAGCTTTTGACATTTCCCTGATTTCTCACCTTATACACTAATTCTCTTTCATATCCCACTTATTCTCTCCAAAAAAACAATTATAGTGATTTTCTCCAAAATATCTTCTTATACATTCCCTTATTACCCCATTATTAAAATCCCTTTTAAATACAAACTTTTATAACAATTCGTATCCCTCCATTAAAAACTTCACTTTATCATTCCTTTTAAAATTCCATTAAAAACCAATTTTGTGAATTTTATGAAATACTTTTATAAAAGTAAATTGAGGTTTGTTTTTAAAAGTCGTATGCATCTAATATAATGCACCCACCATAGATTTGGTAGATTGGGTTGCGAATAACGTTCTCCAGGCCAGATGTCTTTCAAAAATTTGGGACGCAATCAAAAATCCTGTGGCCGTGAAGGATTTTTTTGTTTGTGCACTGGAAAAAAAATGCAGTCACAATTCGACATCTAAGAAACTGGAAGCTATCAACAAATCTCTTCTGCTAGCAGGTTCGTTGTCACGACTCATCTGGAGTCTGGACATTGCAGTTACAGCATCTCCTCATCAACTTAACGTAGACTTCTCAACACACAACACTGCAAAATCATCTGTAGCACCATCAAATCTTTAATCACCACTTTCTGCCATTAAACTTGAAGGTATTACTCTGACTCTAGCAAAAACGCTCTTTGGCTTTAGCTCTCCTACAGATAAGCAGTAGATTCACATTGTACAGCTAATTGATCTGCTAAACTTCACTTCCAGTTGTTTCACACGAAATTCATGGTTATGCAATGATTCCTCGTCCCCAAGGCACTGGATTGAATTTCTGCTCAGAGCTCCCTATCTTCTCCTCCGCTGATATCTCAATTGTCATATCTAGCTCAGTTGAAGCAATCCAAATGGAATTTGCAATAGTCCATACATGATTTGTACATTAATCACATAATGAATAACAATAAGTAGATTATAAGTAGGCTTTCTACCCATGCTATACCGCAAGCACAACTTTGATCTGCAACCTCATTCAACGGATCTTGAACACTACGCAGACAAACGTCTTGGAGTAGACAGTCTTGAACGCTTTCTTCACAAGGACGTAATTACAAAGGAAACCTTCCTTCATAAAGCCTGCCTTCTCCTAAAGACTCGCTCTGATACCAAAAATTTAACGCATGTCAAATAACATCTAACCATAGGGTCTTCACAACACACACATAAAACTGAATTGAAACTCACACCAAGAATATACACATAAAAATCCTCAACAAATGATTAATTAATAAAGAAAATATTTACAGGAGAAATCATGGCCCAATGATTGGCCTCTCATTCCTCCCACTCACTCACACACTTCTACATACATACATGCCTCATGGCTCACCTCAATTTATACAAGTGGATTATAACCCAAGGTAGGTTATAGATCCCTAAACTAACTCCCAAAATATCTCTTTTGATCCCTAAAATCTCCTGCCATGGGTGGTCGACGGGATTTGGGAGGCTGGTCTTGCAAAGGTTTGACCAGTTCAAGCCTTAACTCCTTATGCCCCAACCTTGTTGGGGACATACAAAGAAAAACATAGAAAGAGCAGACCCGCTCTGATACCACTGATCCAAATTTAAACAGGAATGCAACAAATTACAACTAAAACCATAAATACAAAGATGCAGCAGAAATAACAATTCATTTCATTAATATCGAATATTGAAATATGCTTATAAACAGAGTGGAAATAAGACTAGCTCGGGCGATGGTAGCTTATCTCTAAAAAGAGATGTGGTGGCTACATGCCTCTGAACTGTGTTACAATGAGGCTCAAGGGCCTATTTATTATTGAAAAACATGAGAAAACCCTAAACAACCAAAACCCTAACCCCGGGAGATGAAACGCCAAGAGTTTATGGGCTTCGTTGGGTAGCCAACTTTCCAGAGTCGTAACTTGGTCATATTATCTCCGTTTGGCGCGTATGCTACCTTGTTGGAAAGGTCTCTCCAAGTACTACAAGTTTTGCTGCAAGCCCCTACCTATGGCTACGGGCTTGCAATGGACCTCAAAAAAACGTCGTTTAGGAGGTCAAAACTGCTCCGGAAGTTTAGGACCTGAAAAAATGCTAAAAATAGTAAATGTTGAAATAAACAAGGAAACAATTGAAACTGATTGGAGGTCTAGGTGGAATAGGTGGGTGGCCACCAATATCCACTTGGATCAAACCTGCTCCAATTGCCTCGGTTTTTGTGCCAGGAGATGAGGCCTCAAAAGATCGAAATAACTACCTGAAAACCGCAGTCAAAGTAGATGAGTTGACCGTTGGTCAACGCTGGTCAACACCCCTGCAAATAGCCCAAAAATAATTCTGCGATTTCTGCTTGAAATTTTCGGTCAACCCAAGTCAACGTGAGAAGAGAGAAGAGTTGCTCCTTTGTTGTACGAACCAATGAGGAGGGGAGAGCGAAAGATGCGTTGAATGATGATCCAAATGAGGAGAATGTCTCTCTTATTTATAGAATTCGATGAGGGGTGGAGACACATCTGTTGGAACTTGGGGCATCATGAGCCTACATTAGACTTTTGGCCGACCTTGACAATTTGCACATGTGTGAGAACTAAATTCAAAATCTCACTTCTCCTCATCCAAACAAGATGATCTTTAGATCAATATTGCACCTCTCGGAAAGAGGAATCCAATAAAAATAAATCTCCATCATATGAGTTGTCCAAGGTGGAGTTTGGCCCTAGTTGCCAATTTTAACAAATATCTACCTATAGATATGTCTTTTGACTATTTGGCAGAGCAGTGAGTTGGATGAGCAAGCAACAAGATGCGATCACCTTGTTCACTTAAAAGGCAAAGTATATGACAACTACTCATGCCTGTAAGTAGGCCATTTAGCTTATGAACATTGTTAAGATGTAGGGATAAGTCTAAGAGCTATTATAGTTCAATGTGATAGTAATAGTGCTATTTGTTTGGCAAAGAGCTCAAACTTTCATACAAATCCAAAGCATATTAAGATCCAATACCATTTTGTTCGAAATATGGTAGAGGGTGGAAAGGTGATACTAGACAAATTTGACACTTTATAGAATGTTGCAAACGCATTGACAAAGCCAATGATTAAAAATAAATTTGAGTGGTGTAGTGAGTCTATGGGCCTCACAAATCGTAGCAATTGGTTCACAGTTTGAGGTATTCTCCCTTATGCTCTAGCAAGGTATACAACAAGTGTTGGAAGCCTGGAACATTAAGAAAGGTGTATAATACACCTTGAATGTATGCACGTATGCAGCTCATGCATGTGGATATGTGTGCAAACTTAGCATCTTCACTCATATAACATGCATGAGACACACCTTAGGGAATGCAAGCAAGTCATGCATCTAGGCAAGCATGTGCCCCACTCAATGCATGCTATGTGTCTTGCATGAGGAGTGATTGATGCATGTAATTATGCCTGTATATCGACTACTTGGGTTGGAGGTATTAAGCATTTGATAGAGGGGTATTATTATGATGCCAAAATTTCTCTAGGTGCTGCTAAATACTGCGATTAAGAGCAAAGCTATGTGACAGTATTGTAACTTGTTGCTAATAATACATTGAGCTCCCACTTTGGAATGTGTAGTTTTTCTCCTGGAAGGGATTTCCCAAGGAAATCGTTGTTTAATGGTTTGTTGTTAATATCTTATGTGTTTTCTGCAACTATATATTGTATTTTCTGCACATTCTTCTCTCATTGATTAGTGTAGGAAGCATATTCTGCACCTCTGCTTCTTTTCACTAGCTATGGTAGGTAGGAGAAGTTGTGCCACTTTCCTACTTGTTATTTTATCACTACCATGGTAATCTGCTCTGAATCAAGTGACTTGTGCAAGCGGCAACCTAGTGGAGTGCGCCATGTGGAGTAGTGTCGAGCTTCTTACCTATTTGATAGGGTAGTGATGATGCAGGTATCCAATAATGTACGACTGTCTATTGCACAGTAGCTGTATTGACTTTATCATCACACTCCATGTCGTTGATTGTATTGACTTCATAATCACACTCCACGTGCTTGATTATTATAGACAATAGACATGCATTGCACAATAACCACCATAACTATCTCCTTCTACTTGTGCTATGTTTCAGGAATGGAGAACCAAACATTCAGCAGAGATGCTTGTCATGTAATACTTGAGAAAGCATTTTCGTGTATACACTTCCATCAGATTCAGCAATGAATTTCAGACTTGGAGCACGGTAATTTACACCGTTCGTCAACCTGAGTTTTCGTGACAGTTATGCGCCTAGCTGTGTTCTTTGATTAAACTACAAATTACATGGTGTTCTATGTTTGCAATTTTATAAATTCTCGTTATTCGTAGAAGCTATCAATGACCTTTCAGTCATATTTGGCCATCAAAGTCCTTCAGCTCCTCGCCCTTCTAGTTTTCTATTACGTTATAATAGATAAATGAGATTAATATATTCCTTGAAGATTGGACTTATAGAGATGCAGGTAATTCGAGATCACAGGCATTGAAATGTCTAAGTTCCACAAGTTATCCAAGGAAAACCCTAATTGTGCACACGAAAGCAAATTAAAATGTCATTGACTACTGTCACATACTTCCCCGTTCCATATAAATAGGTATTCGTCTAGCCTACAAAAAAATTACATTTTACATTTTACATTGTCCTGCAAAACATCTTCATAGAATTTAAGTATTTACATTTTCTTGAGATGCCGACTGAGTGGTGGCTAGAAAGCTTACCGTTTCAAATGTGGACAGTACGGCTTGAACATATTTTGTATCAAAAGGATTTTTACGATGCCTTCTGTGCTCAACATCGTCAGCGCATGAAAGAACCGAATATACTCTTTTCCCGTCCTCTGTCGTCGAAGATCTAACTCTGTACACCATGCGCTTTCCCGCGCCTGCATTCACCATATTCTCCTCTAAATCTTCAAAGTTATTGGGATTTATTAGTCCAATTCCATTCGTACAAATACAATTTCTTTCTGATCCTTGAAAAGGAGGGAAATGCCGATGCTAATTGTGAAATCTGAATGTTTCTTGGATCGATGCAGCAATAATCTGTGAAGTAAAGCTAAGCTTTGCGAATGGTCGTCAGTGCGCAAATCACCCGCTGCAGTGCCATGCTAGGCTAAAATAAAATAAAATAAATGCAAATTAGTCGATGTAACCCGATATGTAAAATATGTAATCTCCCTTACATGGCACTTCTCTAATATTTTATTTGTTCTTTTGACACGTTCAAAGACATTGAAAGATAGTCATATTTTATAGCCAAATTAAACATCGTTTAAACCAAGATGATGAAACAAAATAGCAGTTCAATATATATAATCAAAAATCAATTCAAGGTGATCACACGTGGCATTTAAAACAAAATAGCAGTACATTATATATAATCAAAAATCAATACTCCATCATATATAAAAGTCAAATTGTGTATTGGAGTAAAATCCAATTGTTAATGACATAGTTTAAAAAAATAGTTTTTGACTCTTTTTACAGAGCCCTTGCGTTTAAATTGTATCTCTAGGGTTAGCTAATTTTATTTTTGATATTTTAACTAAAAATA
>APFE030421410.1:183258-240813 GCA_000404065.3 Pinus taeda
AAATTGATAATATATTATTTTGTATAATTATACTCTAATTATTTCATTATTCCATTAATAACATTGAATTTTTTCATTTATTTATTAATAATTTTTAATTTTTATTATTCATTTTAATATTTTAATCAAATCTTTTTTTCTTTTGTCATGGTTAGCTACTAGTCTTTCCCAACTTATTTATTTTATATTAGCTTTAATATGATTTTATAATGATAGATGGAGTGTCCACTTGAATTGTTGGGATGTTTCAAACCTCAAAGGTAGTTCAATTCCAAATAATATCACCCTAGTACATATCCCCTTCATTAAGTTTACAATCAAATCCTTATGAGTGAGCACATAGCTACACTAAGAGTAGAAAGATATATCTAAAATCCATTACGATGAAGATGTTGTCTATGTTTGTCACTTGACTAATGCATACACACTGAACTCATAATAAATATAATATTTATAACAAATATAGTATCATTTATTAGTGAAATATAGACACGCACACACATATATATTAGAGCGAAAGAGAGAGATTTGATACCAGCACATAACATAAAAACTAGTATATAGAGAGATTAAAAAAAATCTAGATTTGCATATAAATCAATATATTATAGATATCATATTTATATAAAAATATTACATATATTATAGATATCATATTTTTATAAAAATATTGTTACCACTCTCTTCGCTTACACCTAGATGATAATATGTATATAAAAAAATTGTTATGGCTCTCTTCACTTGCACTTAGATTCATCTTAATTGATCAGAAAAATTAAACCTCGGGAGATTTGATCCTTCTTTGTACTTGATAAGTTGAAAATTAAAAATGAATTTACAATAGCTATATTGCCATACTATATATACTACAATTTTTTAACATATAAGACCATCATTATTTAATTGTTAATTTATGATGCAATATTATGATTATTAAATATATTTCCCTTGTGAAAATATTAGTTTTCCATATTCTGTAACAAAATAATAAGATTAATTAATATATAAATATACAAATGAAACAATCTTGTATTAAGATAAGGAAGGTGCTTTACAATTTAAATAAGGAATTCCTCATCACTTATGTAAAAGCATTTCTCTATTTATTTTTAATTTTTATGTAAGATTATCTAAACAACGCGAGAAAACAAAATCTACTATAAATTTTAAATGGAAGAAAAAAACATACAAAATCTGTATTAAATGAAGAAGGTTGCAGTTGAGGCTAGTAGTGAATTGCATAATAATGATTCCTAGAATCTTCAGGAAATTTAGAAATTTGTTAAAGGCTACAAAAAGGCTTCCAAAATATTAAAAAGTATAAATTTCAAGTTAGTTGTAACAATCCACCCCACATTTACCCACTTTTACAAGCTCTCCAAGGTAAACATGAGCTGAGAGTTACTATGCATGACCCAACAACCAAGTTCCAGTTAGGGAAGTGGGGCCTACTACACTGACAACCCTCTACAACCTCCCAGGGACATCTGATCACCCGGATGTGAGACAACACCCACTGGTGATCTTTACCCGAGATGGAACTACTTTTTGCTGACTTTACAGCCCTCTCGCACACATGCAAGCATGTGCATGCATCTAGAAGGCTTTAGGTGCATGCATAAGCCTTCCTCCTTAAATCCACAATCGCACTCACGGGCCATATTCCCTGCATGCAGGGACTTTGACCCAAAAATTCAAGTCTAGCCTCCATGGCAACTACCCATAACTTCTAGAGCTTCCTGTAGGAGTCTTCTTGCATCATTCTTAACTCAATTCCTACTCAAACTTGTCCAATACATGATGATAATTTATGAGAACACTTGGCAAACATAACACCTACAAGCCATGAATGTATATATGATCATTGTATATTAGTTCCATCAGAGAATCATCAAGAAGGCTCATTGCCCTCTCAAGCTAGCTATAACAACACTAGTTAGCTCATGCATTTATATAACCAATTCAATAACTCATTGAAATCATAAACAAGATCCATAACAAGAGAACATCATTTAATCATGCCTATAACAAACATTTAACCATAATGAAGCCATGACAAACCATTCATAAAATCAACACAATAACCAATACACATGCTCATAGATCTCAATAAGAAATAACATATAATAACATATGCATAAAGCCAGCCAAGTGAGGGACTTCCATGTACCACTCGACCATAGATTGGGTTGAACCAAATCTTTCTTTCAACCAATCACCCTTGTGTCATATTCCAAACATGAATGTGGGATCACATAGGATAAACCAAAATAGAACTAATCAATGCTTCAAGAGGTTAGACCACCTCAACCCTCCACCACAGTGATTTCACCTAAACCGGTCCAGAAATCACCAAAACCAGAACCAACCGAGATGCCTCCGATTTCTTCGCCATACCCAGAGGAATTTTTCTATCTCCACCCATCTGTCAAGAGTTCCAAGACAATTCCCATATCCACCCTCGACCCTTGGGAATTTTCCTGATACCACCTCACTAGCATCTGAAATCTATCGACCATCCAAAGCTTAACCAAAACAGGGAACCCACTACATCATGGCTATCCAAGAAATGGCAAGGCAAGGTTGCAACCACTGTCAATCCAGGAAATCTCATGTCAATGATAGCAAACATAAATAATAAACCAATGCATAGACCATGCACTAAATCCCAGCATGTTAAACTCACACATGCACACTCTTACCTATAAATCCACAGTTATTTTATGCTCTTACTTGTTGTTGTCCAACTTTCTCTTGTGCACCCTTGCTTTCCTTATTTGTTTCTCCCTTGCTTCTTCTCTCTTTCTTGGAGTTCGATTTCTTCCTTAGCAAAACTAAACTTGTCAAAACTAAAAACTAATCAAAAGTTTTCAATTGTTTCTTAGGTGTCATTTTACCACTAATGTCTAGTGTCTATTCCTTTCCCTTTCCTCTTTTTCTTTCATTTTCCTTTACTTTCTCTTTAATTTCCCTTGCATGCATATTCTTGTCTCTTCATCTTCCTTTTCTCCTATTTTCCTTTATTTCTCATATTAAATTGCCATTTATTGCCCTTTGCCTTTTTCCAATGCCAATGCCAATTTCCATAGCCATTAATTAACCACAAGTGACCCCCAATGTGATGTTTTCCCTCTCATTCATCTTGGAATATGTGTCCCATAACCTTGGTTTAATTTATTTACATGAAAAATTAACTCGAGGTTGTTACAAACCCCTCCCCCTTATGACACTTATAACCAACAAAACATATTGCTTATGGAGCTTTATAAACACAGCTCGACACAATATGTATAATGACAAACTGTTGAAACATGACAAACATACTACTTATGAAGCTTTATAAACACATCTCGATACAGTATTTACAATAATATACACATATATGCGCGTATGCACATTTTCTTTAACCAGCAAATAAAAGGATACAATGTTTGCATCAAAAACAAGGGAATCTCAAGGTTCACACCTCCACCCTCAAAAGTAGTACTAAGGATTCACCTCCTTCCGTGGAAGTCCAAAATCCACTGCTAAGATCAAATTCTGCCTCCAATGGCGAATGCTACAATTGTTTTGCTCATTGTTTTCTCTATGAAAAATTATCGACTAATTGTTTATGGGCACATTCTCAATATGCTTCTAATTCCAATCAACAATGCTATTGACAAAAACAAATTTATTCCCCAACCTTCCCTTCTTTGCTTCCCAATCCCTCGGGAAATCTGGTCACCCCCTTTTGTGCAGTCACTCACCTTCCAAGTTCCCTGGCATCCCCTTCTCTACTTCTTAGTCCCTCAGGCGATCCATCCCTTGGCAAGGTTTCCTCACATCGGAAGGCCAAAAACCAAGGCATATACCTACCTCAAAACCGTTACACAGGTCACAGCATGCTTATGGTAATCAATGGACACTATTGGGTACCGATATCCCACAATGGCCCTACTCCTAAAGTTCTTTACTAACATACTGTAACGTGCTCCAATTCCTTTTTTTATTGCTGCTAATTCTCTTGCAGTTAGCTCCAACCACGTAACTGGGCATTTCCATGATTTCCTATACCAAGCACATAATTTCCATTAGACCCAAAAGGAATTGTAATAAATTCAAATCATACCTCATTAGTATCTCTCCAATAAGGTAACACTTGCAATTTTGTTTAATCCCTATCACAGAAAGTCAAATTAGCTCTCTGATCAAATCATCATATATAGAAGTATCACATCCATTTAGCTCAAAACTCAAACCATCATAAATCAGAAACCTATATTATCTGCATAATTAAAAACTAAAATAAAATATTGATACTTATTCTCAAATTGTTTTTTTCTTCTTCCTTTATTCTTTTTCCTTTCCATACATACACTGGATTGGTTTCCAAACCCAATAAGCACATAGGGCCTTCTCTTCTCTTCTCTTCTCTTCCAAAGCAACAAGGGACTCTGGAGACTATACCACCTCCTCCCTTAATATCAGCAACAAGGGCATCCAGAGACTATACCACCTCTACCCTCAATATCAACAACAAGGGCATCTAGAGACTATACCGCCTCTACCATCAATATCAATAATAAGGGAATCCAGACAATCCCATACATGCCTGTCCCAACACCTTATACAATGCATACACCTACACATGGTGTATCACAACACTTTCACATATACACATGATACAACACCACATGTACACGATACAACACGTACACAACACAACATGTACACAATAGTAGTATTGCACATCCAGAGACCGTATTGTCTCGGAAACCTTGCCTCTAGTGTCTTTCCCACGCCTTACTATGTGCATCCACAATCCAAATCTTAGGTCTGTGGTTCCTTCCACTTATCCATGCTTGTCCCAGCATGCCGCAAATCACACTGCTAAAATCAAAGCATAAACGCAGAAATCTTCATAAATGGTTGTTGTAGATATTTACTCAAGATCGGTCTCTTCCCAAGTTTTCAAGGGCTACAAGGCCCATTATCTCCACCCACAACCTCCAAGGAACCCAAGCTATTACAGGAATCCAACCCACAGCCTCCAGGGAACCCAAGTTGTTATAGGTTTGTTATGTTGAATTTATGATTGCAGAAAAAGGCCAATCCCTAGACCCAGTGGATTGGTTTAGAACGATAGAAGACAAAGAATATAGAATTTTCTATAGAGAAGTTAGAGAATGGGAAAGATTACAACCTCAAATATGTAGCAAGCTTCTCATTCCTCATCACTTGTGATCTCTAATTGTATCTCCAAGTGTTATAATTAGAACCTTCACACGCGACTAAAACAAGCAAAGGATATATTCAATGAATCAACAAGGCATTGAAACACATGAGTGAAAACATGAGACAAGACATATAAGAAAACAAGATACTTTTTGTATTGATAGAAATAGGAGAGAGTTTAAAACCAATAATAGTAGTTGATCTTGTATAGATCTCCCCAAGTTGACTTGTCCTTCCTTGTCACAAAGTACACCTCACTGTCACCCTAATGAATGAAGACGGTGACTCCTTTAGATTCAAGGCAGCAGTGTGAGGGCATAATCATTCTCCAAAAGGCAACCTTGATGCTATGGATGGTAGTAAATTTATAGGAGAGGGATGGTAGTTTAGGATTTACCATAATGAGCTTGAGATCCACTTATGATGGGAGGATGGACTTAATGGATAAAAGGTGAAGTCTCCAAGGTAGGATCAGATAAGAATCGAGATTCTTATCCATAGTAAATGGTTAAAACAACCCTTGGAAGCTTATGGAAGAGGAAGATTTGGAAATATTTTTAATTTTCCCAAATTTCTAGAATCAGTGCACCCCCAGCAAGGAGCAACTATTGCTAACCAAGATTGGTGCAGAAAGAAGAAACTAGTGTTGAATGCAAGTGGCTAAAGGGGTAATGTGCATTGGGTCTTAAAAGACTAATTTTGAGTAATGAGACCCATAAACTCATACATTCTGGAAAGGGCATGCTTAGGTATTTTGTAGAGATGATGACAACATGTTCATAGATGTGGATTGATCCGATTTGCAAACCTATTGACCAGATGCAATAAAATGGCCTATAATAGATTGCCCCCTAAAACGCAAAGTCAGAAATAGTAGTTGATGACTGAAGTGCTTTACCTTGTGACAAGTTTGTATCAAGAAAAATCGGTCAAGACCATCATATGTTACAATACATTTTCATCATGATATTTTTGTTGAGGGAGGCATACCTATGCTCAGCACATAAGGTAACATTACATGTACAATGATCAAGAAGTTTGTCTATTGACGACAAAGATTGGACCCATGCTTGGATGAATGTTTGTATGATCATAACCATATTACTTTTGTAATCATGTATCAATCCTGAAAGCGCAACCCAGATGGATGGAACTAGATCTGAGGTCTTCTATCTCATTCACTCGATCATCCAATGTATGAGTCTAATGATGTGAATGAATGAGTTGAAGTCGAACATGGTAAACACCATCTGATTACCAACCAATTATGTAATTCATTAACAAACATGAGAGAAACTATCAATGATGTTAATGGTTCTCAAGGTATTGCAGTACAATCTGTATGGTGTGAATGAATGAGCTAGAGTCGAACACCACACAAAATCTTTCGATTGAAGGCCAATGATGAAGACCTATCGCCAAGAGCAAGAAAATTTTCCATTGATGTATGCAAACCCCAAAGTACTAAAGGGAGTTTCTAAGTCAACTTCCTGGATAATGAGCTGATGTCGAGAGGAAGTGACCTATCTCAGGAAGGCCTTGATATATCACCCATCAACCACATGAAATGGGTATCAAGATTTGAGGTAGAATAATGATGATGTGGAGTTGGTTCAGGATAGAAAACATGAATGAAGGCTTAGAAGTATCATAGCAGATATCAACTGAATGACTTCTCTTGAACATAATGGATACACTGGATGGAGTTGGAAACATTGACCCAAAATCAAATGTGGAGGCTTTGATATGGTGTGATGAACAAAAAAGACAAGATAAATTCCCAACCCAACAACCATGGAGATGAAGTGGAAGAGTCTCATGCTCAAGAGTAACTCATTTCCATTAATAGGTAGAGTACCCTGTTTTCCCAGTTTTCCCAACCATTTATGGTTGATACCCCTTTATTTTTTGACAAGCTTGAGGGGGATAACATATGCTTGATTTGTAAGTTCATCTTTCAGATGAATCCCTCTGAGTATATTTAACGAACCCTAACATGTTCAACGAGTCCATCACTGTTTGATGCTTTTACGAGTTCAACATAGATCAAACCTGACTCCTTTTTCATGTTTAAAGAGTTTGAAAAGGAGGTTAAAAAGAAAAATCCACAAGTTCTTTTTTGCAAATAGCCTCTTGAGTCTGAAATGACAAAAAATGACACTAAAGAGAACCTCATAGCCATGTTCGACTAAGGTATTCCTTTTTCATAAATAGTCTATCTCAGTCTGGAAAAGGGTTAAACTTATACTGAGTAGATATGTTTTCATTGACTTTAATGAGTTCAAAAAGACAAGTGCTCGAAAATCTTTTCATATTTAGGGATTCTAAAAAGAGATGAAAGAGGACTCCACCTAGAGGAACAAGTGGTATAAAAGGTATAAACTGGTTCCAATCATGATGGAACATCTCAAAACACGCAAAGGTCAAGAGGTTGGCTATAAGACCACTCATCGCAGTGGCTCCTCGGGAAAGGGTAAAACATCAAGTGAAAGTGTATGATTGACCAAGCAGATGGTGATGATGGAATGAGAAAACCAAGGTTCATTTGGCAAAAACGGGCTGATAAAAATGGAAATCGCAAGAATAGGTTTCATTTTCATACAAACTTGAAACAAAGGAAAAACTATGCTTGAGATTGGTTTTGTTTTTACACAAGCTTGAAACAGAGGAAAATTATGCTTGAAATTGGTTTGCATTCCCCCAGCATAATGACTCAATTTGAGGCACATGCCCCCCAAGCTTCATTTCATTCACCTAAGTAGACCACTGGTTACTCACATGTGGATGGAATAAAGGTTCATTTACGATAAGTGAAAGACTCGACTAGAAATTTATAAGATCTAATCAAAGATTCGAATTGAAGGGGAATTTGTTTCATTTTTTAACGAGTTTGACATAGGAAAAGAACTATGCTCAAAGGAACTTGTTTCATTTTTTAACAAGATTGACACAAGACAAGGAACTCTTCTCTTGAAACCTTGTTTCATTTTTTAGCGAGCTTGACACAAGAAAAGGAACTCTACTATGGCACCTTGTTTCATTTTTTAATGAGCTTCACATAAGAAAAGGAACTTTGCTCAGTGACTTAATCATGGCCCCCAAAAGGCCATGGATTCCAAGAGGTTCTCATCAAATGGAATAATAATTCTCTAGGAGGAATAGATATCAAGGGATAAAATGGAAAGATCATGCTCCAATGCACCTAGTACATGATGCACTACATCACCTACTGGATCATTAGTAGATGCCGACATGGAACATGTTCCCACATAATTTGTAATATCCCTTTCCTGGAATATTTCTCAAATACCAGCAAACACCAAATAGAAAAACTTACAAGTGGTATAATAGCAGGAAAACTCACAGAGATGAAATAACGATAGTGCAGCAAATAACAATGTATACATGAAACGTAAACAAATACTCAAGAAATGCTAAGCCATTTTATTACACTGAGCAATAGAATGAGTACAGGAGGTGATTAGAAAGATGGCACCTCAACTTGCACAAGGCAAGTGAAGAAATACACTCAGAATAACAAAGGAATGGCCTCACACTGATCTGCGTCCCAACTGCTGGAAAATTGTCGTGCTGCTGCTGCTGCTGGAAATCGAATGAGGATTTTGGGTTGTTCCCCTCCTCAGAAAAGGCTGAAACTATGGAATCAGACTCTACTCAAGAAACCCAGAAAGCTTTCTTGGAATGGCCGACCCCCGAAAATCACCCCCTTAGGGTTCTGCGCAGTCTCTCAAGGTTCTGCGCTGCCACTAAATGAAACCCTCCAGAAATCTGCCTCAAACCTCTGCCAAATCCCTCCAAGATGTAAGGGCTGATCCCCTACTCAATCTCCCAGCACAAATCCTACTGCAAATCCTCAAGCCAGAACTCTTGCTAGAAAGAACTACATCATCTCTCCCAGTGCTGTGCAGTCCTCCAAGATGCTCAATCCTCTCGTCAGAAATGCTGATGGAAATACCTTGCCCGAGTAGGCACTCAAAGTCCCCCGGGACTAAGGGTGAGATCTCCAAACGGAGACACTCAATGCACTAAACAATGCTATAGACTAGCTAAACAGCCATCGTGCTCTAAGTCGAAGTGACTAGCTCAAATGCACATAACTGAATGCCAAAATGAGGAATCTCCTCTCTCCTTTATAGCCTTTGCCTCTCTCAATCCCAAGGCCTACCTTCTCCAGCGCAGTCCCTCTCTTGCCACGTGTTTCTTCCCTACTGCGCAGTCCCTCCAAGTGTCCCCTTTTTGGCCCCCTTGGCTCCCTTTTAAATCACAACGTTGTGCTACTAGGAAGTGACTTTTATTCTAAAAGTGAGTCATGTCTCCTTTCCCTCACTTTTTTGTTCATAAATAACTATAGAAGGCAAAAATTAAGCAAAATTGAATATTCCAATTAGCCATGGCTAATTAGGAATATTACATAATTAATCTTCGGCAGGGGAGATAACACTTGCATATAAGGACCATTCAGGAAAACTGGTTGATTGGGAGTCAAATTAGGACTAATGAATGAAATATGGTCAATGGTAACAATTCTTGCTTCACGTGGGAAACTCATTAGACAAAAGAGTGAAGAGGGAAGAGCTCCCATGACATCAAAAGTTATGCAACCAACTCACAAATAGATAGATCAACAACTTAAAAATTATCCTCTTCGAGGCGGAAACCTCCTTTACATTACATAAATGAACAATTCTTGGATGATACAAATGACAAGACCTCCTTTCTATATATAGGAGTGTTGATCGGGAAAAATTCCCCAATCAACATTCGAGGATACCACCGTAGTCAAGATTCGTAACTTACATCTTTATCCATTGAAATGGTGGTTCTAACTTGTATTATGGGACCAGTTTCCCTTTCACACATAAAGTGTATAAAGTGGAAATGAATGGATGATTATATTAACTCTAAGATTAACTATTCTAATATAGCCTAAGATATGAGCTAATCTACTTTGCAAAACTATCTTGATTGAATGAAGGATTAGTCCCTCATACAACCAAGAGCAAGGCTAAATATGTAATTGGGATTTTAAATATGAATGGCTTAAGGTGAATTTCCAGCTAACGAAATAGTTCAATTAACTGTTATTATTAATACCAAAACATATCACGTTTAGAGATTTATTAATGGTGAATAATTAATCAACAACAATTAGGAAGTAGTTCACAAAATGATGATGATTATTAAATGAGTAACGCATATGATTAAACAATAATACAAGGAAATAGTTCACAAAATATGATTGTTTGTTAAATTAGAATTAAAAGGCTGATTTATGAGTAAATAGTTACTCATAAATCAGAGTCCAACACACAAGATCAAAGATAAATAACAACAAATTATTCACATCGACAATAGTGGATAAATATGAATGAAAATGACACATTTATGCCATTGCAAAATGAAAACAACGGTATTTTAAATACCAATTTATTGAACCTATTTCTTTGGCTCTGATCTCTAACAGTCCTTTACAACTCTTGAACTCTGCTCCAAAAATTGAGCTACAGTAGTGCAAACTCGGCTCCCCGAACATAGTCAAGAATGCAAAAGAAAAATCCCAAAATTATCCCCCATATATGAGATTGACTCTTCGCCCCTACAACTCTAAATCCCCATTACAATAGTGCATTGTGAATTTAGAGATGTGGAAGAGAGGTGCTTCCTCCTATGCCTATTCTAACTATGCCTATCGATGCCTATTATTCCTGTCATGCAATTCCCCTTTGTCTCTATCGAAAAGATTGTATTTATATAGAGCTTAACGTGAAATCGTGAAAATAACAACAGCTTCATGTATCTATCATGAGACAATAAAAGCAATTAAATCAGGTGGTTTTTGCTTCTGTTGAATTGCAGGCCAAATGTAGATTGCCTCTATTTGATAAAGTACCCAATTTAGCTTGTTGTTGAGTTCTATTTGTTTTATGTTGATAACCACTGAGCAAATTGTCCGACAGGATCACGCTCTTCACGGTATTAGTCCTCATTTAAGCTTATGTTTTAACCTCCTCTATCTATTTTGGTTTGGATCTTTACACGTGGTTGAGTGGCTATTAATCAAATGATCTATTTGAATCGGCTTAGGAATTTCCTTGTAACAAAGAAATTGGAATTAGCCATTTAAAATGACGGAAAACTCAATACACATATGACTTTTAATTATACCTCGTGACCTTTTAATTTTAATTCAGTAGCTTTTCGCTTAAATGGCGAATTTAACCATGGAATTCTGAAAAATATGCATTATGCCCATATACCATGGGTGGCTTTTGAATTATAGTTGTAATAATAGTGCCTTTTATTAATATGGAGGAAAAAAAATAATATAATATATATATATAGCGCGCAAAACATTAATAATCAAATGACTTTTAATTAGCAATAACGACCATAGAAAAGGTGACACGTGGCAACACCCTAGGATATCAGAGGTTTAGCCCATCGATTTTTTTAGAAGTGGCAATACAAAACTTACAAGGTTGGGAGGCTTCAATATGGAGTGGACCTGAAATCCCATTTAATTCTTTTTCTAAAACTGTATCGGATCCAAATATCGGAGGGCGAACAGATTCAGAGATCACACGAAAAAGTTTTGATATGAAAGGATAACGTGTGACATGTTATATTGGAGGTCGAGCTGATAGGTTATATCGGAGATCCAAGAGGAGTCATTATCAGAATATCAAAAAGAAGAACCTATCGGAATATCAGAGAGAAGGGAATACATCTCGTAAAAAAATTGAAATGCATCATTTTAAAATGTTACGGGATTCATGGGAGCCGACGAGGGAGGATGTGAGGGAGGTGAGACCCATGTGGAGGTTGGTCCTCCCTCCGATAACAATAAATTACAGCCACTATTGAATGGGCTCAAGACCTTTTAACCCGATGTCCCAATAGCCACTTAGTTAAAATATTAACTTATAGCCACTTGAAAGGTAAAAAGCCACTTTATAATATAAAAGGCTTTAGACACTATTCAGCCACTTGTAAAAGTATTACAGCCGCTTTTAATTGATAAAATCTAAAGCCACTTAATGAAAAGCTTGTATTGGGGCTATTAATTATTTAATATTTAGAAAACAAAAGTAAATATAGATTAACATTTACAAATTAAAAATACAAATTAATGTATATTATGTAACTTATGTAAGACCAAGGCAGTAAAAATGTTCAATCTTCAACTAGGATCCATTTTCAAACCATATATCCATATAAGGTAGAACAAATATTAAATAGGAGATGGTTGACAAAATAAACTCAAGCAAACCAAAATCAAAATTGAAGAAAGTGATATGACCAAAATTTAATCAAAGGGTCTCACCTCCCTCACATCCTCCCTATTATAGATATCAATAGTAAAATGGGGGACTTGTGTTTTCACCACAACAATGGCGACACACTAGGAAGAACAAGTTATCTCTGGGATAATAATAATGAAATTATAAAAGGAAAAGGAACAAGGTTGAATAAAATCAAAGTGCTAAAATTCACACGAAATGAAATCTTTGAAAATGTCAAAACAGAGTTTAATCATTTTGAACATCTCTTATAATGATCATAAGAGAAAGACCATGTTTACAAAAACCATTAGTTAATCACAACTTTAACTAAAGAACATAGGCTTATGATTATTTTTAGCGAAAAGATAAACTCTCATTGCCACAGGTAAAGCCACTGCTACCAGCAGACGTCCATAGCCTTGACAGGGTTACCTTTTAACCCAAGGAAAAGTCAATATCCCATCTATTGTTTGGCATTACTGGGGAATCATATTTCATTTAGTTACTCTAAAATCCATTTTCCTAGCTTGGTGACCAGATATTGACAATGCCATTCACAAATGTTGATAGTCAAAGTTGGCTCGTGATGAGACCTCTTGTTTTACAGTGAATTGTTGTAAGTCATTACCCTGGCTTGGTGACCAGATGTAATAATGTCGTAACAATCAAAGCCCATGATCATGGTAGGCTGACTCTTTTAGGATACCCCCTATCTTTCAGGCGTTTTTATAATTTTAGCTTACACTCTGGTGATTTGTGTTAATAGATGGAGAGACAATTCCTCTCCTTAAGAGATAGGATGACATGGAAGAGTTATAGAATACTAAACTTATCTATTGCTTTTTGTCACTTTAGTAGATGTTTTAGGATACGACATGTTGTAAAGTAGATTTCTCTTATGTGCATTAAGGTAAGAGAACATCCAAATGATAATAAAATATAAACAAAGTCAGAGTTTCAATGTGAGTTTGAAAGATAGCAGTTCAATGATCTTCCTATTATTCTTCCTTTTACTAATAAATTTCATTAAATAAGAGTAAGAATTTCCCAAGAATTAAACCAAAGTTGGGTCAAAAATAGCTCTCCAAAAGGGTTGGTAATATCACTAAAATCAATCCGAGGCAAAGGTAAAATTGGCACACAAGCGGATTGCAGAAGGAAGAAGAGAGATGTTGTTGACTCAAACCGAAAATCGAGAAGCCAAGAGAAACTAGCAAAAAACCAAAAGCGAACAACCACAAAAAGCAAATCATGAGATAAACAACACTCAACTTAAACAAGTATAAAGAATGATCTTAACATAAGAAAATTTGTTTCTTGTTAAGAAGAATGGCTAGCATGTTAATGTTGTCTTGCTTAGTGAGTTTGTTATTCATTTAAATGAGTTTTCTAATCTAATGGGAGTTGCGATAAAAAATTACTTATAAAAATTCAAACAGGGTTTATTTCCTTTTATAAGTTCATCTTCCAAATAAAACATATAAGTTTTCATAATCATTTTTCCATAATAAATGAAAGCTTCAGAAATGAGAAAGAAAATCACCCTGAATGCGTTTTGACAATTTTCCACATTAAAATTTTCACAACTGATTTATTAGTAGAGGTTGGTCTTCCAAATTATTCCAAAGAAAACCTACAAGAAGACAAACAAAAATAAGGAAGAAAAACTAAAAAGAAAAGAACAAACTGAAATAAAACACACAAACAGATGATATTGAAGATATAAATGCATACCTGGAAGAATTTGATAGTAAGTTTACCTCATGAATCTTCATTTTCTCCCATGTATTAATAAAATATGTTCAAAATCATATTCTTATTTAATCTACAAAACATGAACAAAAAGCAATCTAATCTATTCCTAATCCTAATATGAAAAGAAGATTAAGACTAGGTGAAATCAAACTTCCAATGTAGCCATTCAAGTATGTTATTTGTTGCATGTATATACATGTCAAACATCAGTGACCAAAGTATAAGTAAAAAAAACTAGCCAAAACAAATATGAAAGTAATATGTACATCTATTGTTAAAGTACATACAAAATCAACTTATTTAGAAGTAACTTATTTATAAACCATCTCTTTAGGAAGGTTCTCTCCAAGAAAATATCTATGGGATCTTAAAAGTATGGGTGGATATTTGTTAGAGATTGAAATTGATCCAAAGGAGAAGGTAGCAGGTTAGATTGAGAAGGAACACTCTCGAGAGCTAAATTTTGTTGGCAATGCCTTAGAGAATGAAGAGATAATTGAAATGGGATGAACATCAAGTGAAATTGGAGAAGAAATGTTTCTTGATATTCAGTATTAAAGTTTTGAATTACATATTCATTCTCTCCTGTTAATGAATCTCGAGGTTGTTCAATGTTGAGTTGTTGAACATGCCAACATAAAATATCCAAGGGTTGAAAAATAACAGATGAAAATGAATTTAAATTAAACCAAAAGGATTGAAACATAATCAAATCACTATTTACAGAAATATTACAATTATTGTTACACCACAATTGGGACAGGTTTGAAAAGATTTATTTCTTACAAGAATTATCCAAAATAATGCAATTGGAATGGTTATCGGCATCATCTTGTGCATGAGATAATGGATCAAGAATAGAAAAGGTAATGTGATCACTAACAAAATCATATATTGGGATGGGTTCTTGATTAATGAAATCATTATAATGATTAAAAGTTTGAAAATGAGAAATGATTGGAACAATTTTTAAATTAAAGATTTCTTTGTTTTCAAATATAATTTTACTTGGACCACGAGAATTTAATGAAGAATGAGATGAATCAAGATCCTCATTTTCAGCGTATTCATCGTAAATGAATTCACAACTTTCCTTAAAAAAATTAGCATTCCCATGAGACACATCAAAACAAGAAGAACTGAACACATTTCTTCCAAAATTGAAAGAATGATCATTGAATATTTCTTTATCTTGATGAAAATTGAATGGCAATTCATTTGTATAAACTTCTTTGATTTCTAAAATATTATTAATATAATTAGGAAATGAACTAATATCAACAAAAATTTCAAGATAAAGACAAAAGTGAGAACTAGAAACGATAAACCTGAATATTTCTCTATTTGCAGAATCTTCTGCGTTCCCTCTATTATAGATTTCAGATTTATTATTTGTTTGTCTGATCATGCTTACTTGAAGATTATCGTTGGGCTGCCTTGAATTTTGCAGTTGAATTTTGTAGTATGTTTCTCCATATCATATTTTTCAGTCATGTGAATGGAAGTTGAAGACGATTCGTTAAAGCTTGGAATTGTTTCATATGGGTTAGGAAAGCAAGTTAGAAAGCAGTTTATCAAACCATCCTGTTAATTGAAATTTTGGAGGCAGATCGTCAGGTTGAAAGTGAGAACAAATTAATTTGAATCTAATACGAAATTTATCTAATGATTCACCTTCAAAAAGACAAAGATTCTCCAATTGATCACATACCTTTTCGAAGTCATAATCCTAAAAAGTGTGTAAGAAAAGTATTACAAATGTGTCCCAAGTGCGTATGGAAGCAAATGGTAGGGCTTTGCACCAGTCTTTCATTATTCCTGCCAAAGTAAGGGTAAACAACTTGCACATGTTCATAAGCAGAGCCATTGTTCTCACTGTTAAACTTCTCCTTTGACAAGAATTTGGCTACCTGAATTGGAGTCGAAGTAGGTGGAAGCCCAGTAAAGCAGCTCCAAAGTGATCTCTTAAGAGGAACCATTGAAATCAAATAAAAAAATTAAAACACAGGATCTCTAAAGAAAGCAATTAGTTTTTGGCCTTCCTAGTGCCAAAAATGTTGTCGGGAAAAAATCCCCAATCAAAATTCAAGGATACCACCCAATCAAGATCTGTAACATAGAACTATATTCGTTGAAATGGTGGTTCCGACTGGTATTATGGGACTATTTTCCCTTTCACACATAAAGTGTATAAAGTGGAAATGAATGGATGATTATATTAACTCTAAGCTTAAATATTCTAATATAACCTAAGATATGATCTAATATACTATGCAAAACTATTTCGATTGAATGAAGGATTAGCCCCTCATACAACTAAGAGAAAGATGAAATATGTAATTGGGATTTTAAATATGTATGGCTTAAGGTGAATTTCCAACTAATGAAATAGTTCAATTAATTGTTATTATTAATACCAAAGCATATCATGTTTAGAGATTTATTAATGGTGAATAATTAATCAACATCATTTAGGAAGTGGTTCACAAAATGATGATGATTATTAAATCAATAACTCGAATGATTAAAAAATAATATAATGAAATAGTTCACAAAATATTATTGTTTGTTAAATCAAAATTAAAATGTTGATTTATGAGTAAATAGTTACTCAGAAATAAGAGTTCAACACACAAGAGCAGATAAATAACAATAGATTATTGAGGCAAATTACTCACATTGACAATAGTGCATAAATATGAATGAAAATGACACATTTTTGCCATTAAAAAATGAATTCAGTATAAAAAAACAAGTATTTTAAATACTGTTTATTTAACCTATTTCTTTGGCTCTGATCTCTAACATTCCTTTACAACGCCTGAACTCAGTTGTAAAAATCGAGTTGCAATACTACAAATTCAGCTCCCCGAACAAAGGCCAGAATGCAAAAGAAAAATCCCAAAATTATCCCCCATATCTGAGATTGACACCTCGCCCCTACAACTCTAAATCCCCATTAGAATAGTGCATTACAAATTCAAAGATGCGGAAGAGAGGCGCTTCCTCCTATGAATATTCTAACTATGCCTATCGATGCCTATTATTCCTATCATGCAATTCCCCTTTGTCTTTGTCGAGGAGATTGTATTTATACAGAGCTTAATGTGAAATCGTGAAAATAACAAAAGCTCCATGTATCTCTCAACAACCGAGATAATAAAAGCAATTAATTGGGTGGCCTTTGCTTATGTTGAATCGCAGGCCAAATGTAAATTGCCTTTGTTTGATAAAGTGCCTAGTTTTGCTTGTTGTTGAGTTCAATTTGTTTTTTGTTCATAACCACTGAGAAGATTTTCTGACAGGTTCATGCTCTTCACGGTATTAGTCCTCATTGAAGCTTATGTTTTAACCTCCTTTGTTTATTTTGGTTTGGATATCAACATGTGGTTAAGTGGTTGTTGATCGAATGATATTTTTGAATCAGTCCAGGCATTTCCCTGTAATAGAGAAATCAAAATTAGCCATTTAAAATGACATAAAACTTAATACACATATGACTTTTAATTATTCCCCAAGACTTTTTAATTTTAATTCAGTGGCTTTTGGCTTAAATGATGGATTTAACCATGGAATTCCCAAAAATATGCAGTATGCCCGTATACCATTGGAATGGGTGGATTTTGAATTATAGTCGTAATAATAGTGCCTTTTATTAATATGGCGGAAAAAACTAAATTTTATGCCTAAAACATTAATAATCAAATGGATTTTAATTAGCAACAATGGCCATAGAAAACGTGGCAGCGCCCTAGGATATCAGTGGTTTAGCACATTGGAGTTTTTTTAGAAGTGGCAATACAAAACTTACGAGGTTGGGAGGCTCTGATATGGAGCGGACCTGAAATCCCATTTAATTATTTTTTAACAACTGTATCAGGTCTAAATATCAGAGGGTGAACGGATATCAAAGATCAAACGAAAAAGTTATGATATGAAAGGATAACGTGTGATGTGTTATATCAGAGGTCGGGTGAATAGGTTATATCAGAGATCGAAGAGGATTCGTTATCAGAATATTGGAAAGAAGAGCCTATTGGAGTATCATTTTAAAATGTTACAGGATTCATTGGAGCCGAGAAGGGAGGATGCGAGGGAGGTGAGACCCACGTGGAGGTTGGTCCTCCCTCCGATAACAATAAATTATGACCACTGTTGAATGGGCTCGGGACCTTTGATTAGCCCGATGTCCCAATAGCCACTTAGTCAATATATTAACTTATAGCCACTTGAAAGGTAAAAATCCACTTTATAATATAAAAAGCTTCGACCACTATTCAACCACTTGTAAAAGCATTACATCCTCTTTTAATTGATAAAATCCAAAGTCATTTAATGAAAATCTTGGTCTCGGGGCTATTAATTATTTAATATTTACAAAATAAAAGTAAATATAGGTTAACATTTACAAATAAAAAATATAAAATTAATGTACATTATGTAACCTATGTAAGACCAAGGCAGTAAAAATGTTCGATCTTCAACTAGGATCCATTTTCAAACCATATATCCATATGAGGTAAAACAAGCATTAAATAGGACATAATTGAAAAATCAAACTCAAGCAAACCAAAATCGAAATTGAAGAAAGTGATATGACCAACATTTAATCAAAGGGTCCCCATTGTAAATATTAGATCCTACATAACAATAATAATGTAAGGGAACAATAATAACAACAATGGGCTTCTATGGGGCACAACAATAACAATATGGGGGCTAATTTAACAATAACAATAAGGGGACTACACTATTATTATAGGGACCTAACATGCCCCTCTCCTTAAAAAAAAGTGTTGTCCTCAACACTTGAGTAGTTATGGATGCTTCTATATAAAATTCTCATCCTCCCATGTGGAATCTTCAGCGGGTAAGTTCTTCCAATTAATGAGATACTCTGAAAATGATCGATTTTATAGTTTCCAAGTTCTTGTTTCTGTAAACGCTTCAGGCTCCAATATGATTTTTCCTTCTTCGCCAAATTTTGGCAATATTATTTGAACTAGAATCTTGTCTCCAATAACCTTCTTTAAGCATGAAACATGGAAAACTAGGTGTACTCGAGAAGATGTAGGCAAATCTAATTTGTATGCCACAGTACCAATCTTTTGCAACACCTTGTAAGGACCATAGTACTTGGGTGATAATTTATTATCCTTCTTATCTTACTTAAGGGACATTTGTTTATATGGTTGTAGTCGTAAAAATACCCAGTCGCCTATGTCAAAACTTCTTTCATTGCGATGATGATATGCTTGTTGTTTCATTCGATTTTGCGCCAGAGTGAGGTTGTCCTTTAAGAGTTGGAGAACTTGTTTTTGATTCTCGATGTGATCTTCCACTGCTTCAACCTTAGAATTTTCTCTCAAAGATGATGTGATGGATGATGGGTGATATCCATAAAGTGCCATAAATGGGGTCATTTTTTCTGCAGTATGGAAGGAAGTGTTATACCACCATTCAACTAGAGGTAACTGTGAAAATTCCTAGACTCTGAAGGAACCCCTACCACAACAAATCTGAATCTACTTCACCTACTTGATTTTTAAATTACATTCATCAAGTTATTATTCTAGACACTAAAGCAAATTACTTCTACAACCTACACTAATTAAATATTTGATCTCATGAAACATAAAACAGTGCAAAGAACAAGATACATAGGACACACTTATTTTTGGACACAATAGTCCCCAAAAAAACCTAATGCAGGAAAATTGATGCAACAACTCTGAGGGTTTATTATTATGCGGAAGAAATATTTGAATACAAATCTAGGATGCTCATCTAGCAATCCTTTATAGAGAAAATATTGGCGAAAAATCTGAGTGAGTATTACCTCACTTTGCCCAACAAAATTTTGGCTGATCTGGCACAAGACTGGCTAACCCCGGTTATTTCTACAATGGCTCTGCGTCAACCTTGCGTCACCTTCTCTGCCCTCCACGCCAACTCTCTCGGCTATTTCGATAGTTCCCATGAGTTCCGGTTGTTCCGACAGTTTTCCCTCTGCCCTTTAGCTGCAAGATCTCCCCAATCGATTTTCCTCCTCAGAACTTCTCACCCCATAAAATCAATTTCCTCAATCTCTCTCTCTGTGTTTCCAAATGAACCCCAAGCCTCCATTTTATACTTTTCCTGTTAAGTCTTCAACGACCGAGATTAAGTCTCAAATCAACGGCTAATGTTACAACATAACTTGATCCGCCTTCTAGATCATTCTCACCCATATTTTGATTAATACCCATTAATATTTTAATTTTCCTAAGTTTGGACTTTAGAACTCCATTAAAAATATAAATTATTTTAATAAAATACAATCAAGGTGGAATTTCACCAAACGGTTTCTAGGTTCTTTAGAACTCATGTTCCTTAGTGTCTCCACCAATTTTTAAGACTAGAGCACTTCTGATGCTACCAAAAACTAACACTCACTCTTAGCGAGGAAAACTCTCTAGCAACAATGTCCACCTGCATGCTGCTATGTTTCTGAAGCACCTCCTTTTGGCACCATTGCCGCCACCAACATTGTGTTGTTGTTGCTACTGTATTGTTGCCCATGACATTGCCACTGCCACTGTTGCATCTATACTACAGATCCCTCTCAAATGTTGCATCTGTTATGCTGCTAGCACTGCCACTTCTAATACTACATATGTACTGCAACTCAGTTGCTGAGAGAAGCAACTGAAAAACATCCAAAATTAGCTGAACTTAACTGTGTTCAGCATAATACATGAATGTTGGAATTTATCTGTTGTTGATCCTCTAAATCTTTTTCATTGTTTTTTACTTTTATACTATGCCATCTGCAATGCTGCCAATCTTGCACTGCGTTGATCAGTGTCTAGTTCCCAGCTACTGCATCTGTCCTCCAAACAGTCCATTGCATCATCTGACACTAAGTCCATCTCGATACTGTTGAATCTTGGGCTCCTGTAGCAAGGAATTAATCCAAGAGGTGGAGTTCTTAAGGATCCTACCCACATGTAGTCCTCCCGACTACAACTCAATATCGCCCCATCTCCCTCCTAGAAATGTGTGGGCACTCATGACATACTCATCCTCATCATCTTCGCTAAAGAATCCTTAGGATCATGTTTCTCATCCTTGTCCTTTTTCTTAAAAGGACACTGGGATGCATAATGGCCCATATCGCCACAACTAAAACATTTCACCTTCGAAATGTCCTTCTTTTGCTTAGGCTCTTGTTGTCCCTTCAATGCTAGAGTTGCGTTCTCCTCCTCCTCCTTCGTCTTTGTGCCACTCCCACTATTACCACTGAGGTTGACCATCACTAAGTCCCTCCTTAACTCCTCTTGTTGAAGAGCTGCCCACATCTCCTCCCATGAAGGTAGTTTTTCTCTGCCCAATATGCTTTGGATGAAAACTTGTCATTCATCAGAGACTCCATTCAGGGCTATCCTCACCATCGCAGTTAGCTAAGGAGTGGACCCCACTACAGCAAGCTGGTCTCTAGTGTCTTGAAGACACTGAAGATATAGGTTAACGCCTTCTTCTTTTTGCTTCAAAGTCTGCTGCAACTTATGCTCCAAATACATCTTCCGTTTTTCGGAAGAGCCTTCATACAAAGAAGACAAGGCTTCCCACATCTCTCAAGTTGTATCCTTGCCTTGCAAGTGTGAGACCACATGATCTTGAACTCCATCAAGAATGAGCCTTTTTTCCTTCGCCTGCTCGGCCTTGTATTTCTTCTTTTGATCGTTGACAGCAGGAAGAACTACAACACTATTGATGTAGGCCTCAAGATCATATTCCTCCAGAACAGCTAAGATTCTGGACTTCCATATGACATAGTTGGAAGCACCTTCCAACCTATCTTGATCTCTAAGCCCATGCAATGCCATCTCACCCAACTATTGAACTGACTCCTCTAATCACTGTTTAGTACTTCTCAATTGCTCAACAAGTAAGAAATTCGAACTTTTTGGTGGAAAGTTCTTTGAGGAGAAAATTCCCCTTCTACATGTCTTCATTATTTTCCAACGATTTCTGCCCCAACAGAAACTGCACCTTTCAAGCATTGTGCTGAGGCTCTGTGTCACTCCCTTTGCCTGTGCAAACTTACGAACTGGAAATTGTACCTCTCTATCGTCTCACTCAGAGAGATATTCCCTCGTTTCTATTTCCCGGCAAGGACTGTGCAATCCCTTCAAAGGGATTTTAATTGCTTCCAGGTGCAGCTTTCAGCTTCACTGCTTAGTACTGGATCTACTCTTCCTGTTTCAAAATCAATGTTTTGATACCATGTGAAAATTCCTAGACACTGAGGGAACCCCTATTGCAGCAAATCTAAATCTACTTCACCTACTTGATTTTTAAATTACATTCATCAAGTTATTATTTTGAATGCTGAAGCAAATTACTTCTGAAGCCTACATTAATTAAATATTTGAACTCATGAAACAGAAAATAGAGAAAAGAAAAAGATACATAGGACACACTTATTTTTGGATACAATAGTCCCCGGAAAAACCCAATGTGGGAAAATTGGTGCAACAACTATGAGGGTTTATTATTATGTAGGAGAAATATCTAAATACAAATCTAAGATGCTCATCTAGCAATCCTTTACAGAGAAAATACTGGTGGAAAATCTGTGTGAGTTTTACCTTACTTCACCCGACAAAATTTCAGTTGATCCAGCACAAGATTGGCTAACCCTGTCTATTTCTGCGTTGGCTCTGTGTCAACGCTACGTCACCGTCTCTGCCCTATGCATGAGCTCTCCCAGCTATTGCAGAAGTTTTAGTTATTTCGGTAGTTTTCTCTCTTCCCTTCAGCTGCGTGATCTCCCCAATCGATTTTCCTCCTCAAAACTTCTCACCTCAAAAAATCGATTTTCTCAATCTCTTTGTGTGTGTTTCCATATGAACCCCCAAGCCTCTTTTTATACTTTTCTTGTTGGGTCTTAAATGACCTAGGTTAAGTCTCTAATAAATGGCTAAGATTAAAACATGACGTGATCCACCTTCTAGATCATTCTCACCCATATTTTTATTAATACCCATTAAATTTTTAATTTTCCTGAGTTTAGACTTAGGAACTCCATTAAAAATATTAATTATTTTAATAAAATACAATTGGGTTGGAATTTCACCAAACGATTTCTGGATTCTTTAGAATGCATGTATCTTAGAATCTCCACCAATTTTCAATGCTAGAGAACTTTCTATGCTACCAAAAACTATCTGTAACCACTTGACCCATTATGTTTGTTTATCATATATAAAGCAACGAAGATATCCTTCCAAACATTTGTTCACTATCTTAGTTTGCTCGTCAGATTGAGGATGATAAGATGAGCTATGATCTAATTGAGTACCAAGAAGGGAAAATAATTTCGTCCAAAAATTTATAGTGAAAACAAGATCTTTGTCACTTACAATAATTTTTTGTTTCCATGAGGCTTTTGAATTGTTTCCATAAATGCAGTGGAAACTGTACTTCTTTTAAAAGGATGAGATAATACACAAAAGTGTGCATACTTGGTAAGTCTATCAACTACCACCATGATGAAGCTCTTTCCTTCAAACTTGGGTAAATCTGTGATAAATTCCATTGAGACCTCCTCCCAACACTGACTTGGAATGGACAAAGGTTGTAACAGATCAGGGTCTTAATTGTCTCAACTCTATTTTGTTGGCAAACCAAACATTCTACCACAAACTTCTAAATATCATATTTAACGCCCTCCTAGAAAAAATTCCTTCTTGATCATGTGATAAGTTTTTAAAAATCTTGAGTGCTCTCCCAAGGGGAGGCGTGCAATTCCAAAAGAATATTTTCTTTGATTTTGGAATTCTTACAAAGATATAAGCGATCTTTGTACCATAATGAATCGTTTTTCCAACTAAATGTATCAGATGTATTGGGGCCTTGCTGGAACTTTTGAATGAGTGTCAACACCTCTTCGTCATTCTTCCATTCATCCCTTACTTCAGTTATCCAATCAGGTTGGATAATAGACATGGCACAAACCAATGCTTCCACATCCTCATCCTTTCTTGAAAGTGAATGTGCAACAACATTTTGCTTCCCTTTTTTGTAGATGACTTCAAAGTCATAACCCAACATCTTTGTGACCCATTTTGCTGCTCTTCTAAAGATAATCTTTGTTCCAAAAAGTATTTAATTCTGTCATGATCTGTTTTTACCTTGAAGTGTCCTCCCATTAGGTAAGGTCGTCATTGCTTTAGTGCATGTAGTATTGCCAACATTTCCTTCTCATAAATAGGTTTGTGTAAATACTTTCCTTTGATTGGATGACTTTCAAAAGCAATGGGTCTCCCTCATTTCATTAAGACAACACCACTTCCATTTCCTGAGGCATCACATTCTACAATAACGAATTTTGTGAATTTTGGCATAGCTAAGACTGGCACTTGGCACATTGCCTCTTTAAGATGTTCAAAGGCCTTAGTTGCTTTTGGAGTCTAAGAAAATGCATCTTCCAAGACTTGCTATAGATTAGTATATCATTAAAAAACACTAACACAAATTTTCTAAGGGTGGGTTTGAAAATGGAATTCATCAAACCTTGAAATGTGAAAGGTGAATTAGTAAGGCCAAAATGCATGACCAAAAATTCATAATGACCCTCATGAGTTATGAATGTTGTTTTCAGAATGTCTTTCGTCTTCATTCTAATTTGATGATATCCTAAAGGAAGATACAACTTGGTGAAGTAAATTTCTCCATGTAATTAATCCAACAATTCGTCAATCACAGGGATGGGAAATTTATCTTTAACAGTGAGCTTGTTGAGCTCCCTATAATTTGGACACATACGCTATGATCCATCATTCTTGTGCAACAATACTACTGAAGCAAAGAAAGAACTTTGGCTAAGTTCAATTATAACGACCTCTAGCATTTCTACAACCATACGCCCAATTTCACTCTCTTGGGCATAAGGATATTTGTAATGCCTGATGTTTGGAGAAACACTTCCTGGAATCAAATCAATATCATGACCATGATCACGGATAGGTGTGAGGCCTTTGGGAGTCTCAAATATGTTGGAATGATTATCCAAGACTTTTTGGAGTTTTGGAGAAATATATGATTTCGATGTTTGAATCTCTAGTGAGCATAAGTGTGCAATTATGCCCCATTGTTATTTCTTTAGAATTTTTTTTCATGTCATTAGAGTTGATTACCTTTCCTGGTTTCCCTATGATACCCCTTAATTCAACTTCCTTTCCTTCCCAAAAAAAATCAAGAAAAATTCTTGAAAATTAAAAGTTGTCATCCCAGAAAATTGTAACCATTGGACTCCTAGTACAACATCAACACCACCCATTGGAATGGAAAGCATTGGACTATTCAATGCATATTCCACCATGGTTAGATTGACATTATGGCACTTTCGAGAGCAATTTATAGTTCCTCCATTTGCAACCATCACATGACACTTTAGTGCTGGATGTAGGAAGCAATTCAATTCCTTGGCCAACTTAAATTGAATAAAATTATGGGTACTACCCGAATCAATCAACACTATTATATTTTTCTTTTTAATATATCCTTATATCTTGAGAGTTTTAGGAGTGGTAATTCCTGCCAATGCATTACAAGATATGATTGGATTCATTTCTTCTTTTTCTGGGGTTGGTTCCTAGTGTATATCCTCCTCTTTTGATGTTTCTTGTTCCTTTTCTTCCTCCTCTTCAAAATCTATGTAAAATAAGTCTTCTCAACATGCTTATGACCTTTAGTGTATTTTCTTTCACATTTGTAATAAATCCCTTTTTCTCTTTTTTCTTCCAATTGTTGTGGTGTGAACCTTGTAGGTTGGGGAACACTAGGAGCAACAACACTTCCATCTTTATAGTCGAAATTGGTAGACTTCCTTGTTACCATAATTTTGCTTTCAACTTTTCTTGCCACTCTGAATGCCTTCTCCAATGAATCAAGTTCCCAAAGGTGAACCTCATGTTGGATGTTACCCTTTAAAGTCCCTATGAAGACATGAATCCTATGCTTCTCTAGAATATCAGTTACCCTGATATTCAATTTTTGGAAGTCCTCAATGTGCCCCTCCATTGAACCCTTTTGTTTGAGATTTATCAATTGGATAAAGAAGGTGTTGCTATTGATATATTCATAATGTTCTAGAATTTCCTCCATAAAAGCTGACAAAGAGACAAGTGGTTTACGGGAACAAAGACATAAATACCATACAAATTGATTTTGTTCTAAATATAAAGATGCACCCACGGGGCTTTGGATTGATCGTGAATGGGTGCGCTGTTAAGGCACTCCTTGCGATAGGTTACCGGTTCAAATCCCCTATGGGTACTTAGGTTAGTCTTAAAAAAAAAAAAAAAAAAGAAGAAGAAGAAGAAGAAGAAGAAGATGCAATGAGTACCTTTTGTATGTGTTGCACATCATGGAGATAAAAATATTGCTCCATCTGTAGTATCCATGTTACTGGATTCTTGCCATCAAACTTCCTCACATTGATCTTTGGAACGTTGTGGGTCTTTAGCCTAATATTGGAGTCTCTAAAATCATAACTCATATTGATTTTGTCCTCATCATGATTTTCATGGATTACCCTGCCACCACTGGGAAGCCTTTCTTGCAGCAACTTTTTCAACCCTTCCATGTCTTCTTTTAAAACATTCACGTTGCCTTTTATTTCTACTTTCAAACCATCCATGGCACATTTTAATCCTGCGTTTAAACCATCCATATCCCATTTAATTTCATCTTTGGTTGCTCTTTGTGAGAGTGAAAATTGTTGCACTTGATCCCGTAATTTTGATATATCATGTTGCAATTTTTCCTATTCATGTGTCATATTAGAGCTTAATGGGTGTAGAATTTTTATTTTTTATTTTTTATTTTTTATTTTATTTATTTATTTATTTATTTATTTTTATGAATTTTAGAACCCAATACTAATATCTATGCTTCAATATTCCTTCAAATTGATTTTTCAAACAAAAGTTATGCATTTTTTTTAAATACACACCTTTTTCTTTCTTTTAGGAGATCAATCTTGAAATAGTTGTAAATATTTAATTTCTGCTCACCAAGGCTTGAAATTTCGTTATACGGTAGCCCTATGAGTCTTATTTCCAACACCACTAGTCAAACCAAAATTGGATTCTTCAAGATAAAGCTATGCACAATCTTCCATGATGGCATGATTATTGATTGGTTCAGTAGAACGAAATTGTACGGAGTGACATGTGTCACTTTTTTGACCTTCAACCTTTAAAAGATACATGAAAAACTACTATCCGTTCACTTTTAGCCACTTTTACGAAATTCAAATCTGATGCTCAGAGAGAAAGTTATGACGATTTTCCCTAGGTCACATGTTTGAGATTGGATTCTGCAGCCTGCAAAAACCCTAAATTCCTCAAATTACATATCCCAAAATATAGCGAACCAATCTATGAAATTCATATATGAAGTTCACCAAAATTTGAGCTCCACATGGTTGTAATTTCAGATTCTTAATCCTCGTAGAAAAAAAAGTTATAGTGAAAATGCTAAGATGACTGGTTTGAAGAAGTGAAACCCTAGAATCCAAAGTTGTGATACCAAACGTTATGCAACCAAATGACAAATAGATAGATCAACAACTTAAAAATTATCCTCTTCGAGGGGGAAACCTCCTTTAAATTACACAAATGAAGAATTCTTGGATGATACAAATGACAAAATCTCCTTTCTATATATAGGAGTCTAAGGGGTCACAATATAATTAGAGCTTACATAAAAATAATAATGTAAGGACACAACAATAACAATAGTGGGCTTCTATAGGGACAAAAATAAAAATATGGGGGCTACTTTAACGATAACAATAAGGGGACTGCATTATTATTATATGGATCTAACATAAACATAGTCACGCCCAAGGAGTAAATTAAAATCCAAAGGGCCTTATACTACCATCACATTGATATAGACAGTCTTTCCTCCCAAAGTAATAAGAAACTGAGGAAGGATCCCCAACAGTGGACTGGTTCCTCTGTTAAAAGCCAACAGATTTTGGGTAATGGTTACAAGTTGCAGAGAACCGAAATCTTTCCAAGTAGTTGAGGACAAAATACTAATAGACGCATCGTCGTATATGGCTGTGCTAGGCATATTATAAGCTTGTACTATGATCTAGAAGGGAATGTAAGGAGGAGGATGATATTCTGCCAGTTGACTACAATCAAATTAAGTGCCCATACTACTTGGAGGGGGTGTCATGGGAATGGGAGAATTGCCCCCCTATGTTATGGGAACAAGAGAACTTCTACCTTGTGTTGTGGGAATGGAAGGATTTCCCCCCCTGTGTCGTGGGAACGGGAGGATCTACCCCCTATGTCGTTGGAATGGGAGGATTTTCCCCCATTTCAATGGAACCCGAAGAAACAAGAATAACCTGAGCGGTATGAGACTCACTCTCTATTGGAAAGGTATGATCAACTAAAGGTGGAATCGAGTCAACCGTTTTCTCAAACAATGGTTGTCGGGAACATACTGATCGGATTTGTGTTCAGAGAGATTAGGATTGTCTAGAGATAGATTGTGATCAATCACTTCATCAACTAGTGGAGGATTAGGGGAAAGCTTCCAATAGCCAAACGAATGTTGCAGTTGAGAAACTGTAAGGTTTTGCAACCATTTGGATGCTTCATCCATATAAGGGCAAAGGTGAACTGAATGATTCCATTCATATAACTTACATGGAAACTTAACTTCACCCTTCTTTTTGTGAACCTTATGATCAATAGTCGATGGTTTGTCATCAACGTGATCTCAGAAGCTGATGACAAAGGTCGATGTGAACTTGTGGGCCACACTTCTAATACCTGTGGAATATGAGGGCAATCTCTAAGAAGGTGGTCACCCTTACAAAACTTGCAAGGGAATTCAACTTTCTGGGGTTGTTTAGAAGGTTCCTCCATACTAGTTGGATTAATAACAATGTTTGCTTGGTTTTCCCCTTGCTTATTTTAATTCTTCTTCTTCATCCTTTTCTTCTTCTTCTTAGATTCTTAGTTACTAAAATCAATACTTTCTCTAGGAAAGGAGGAAGAAAGGGATGAAGAAATAACAGGTGAAGAAGGAAAAGGGTCAACTTTAGGATCAACTTGACGTTGATGTTGTTTAGGTGGAGGAGAACTTGGTTGAAGAGCAGTTTGTACATTTCGAACCATAGGGGCCGAAAACAACCAAACTAGTAAACCAATGGTAAATATGGGAAGGGGAAATGTTGCCATATAAGGAGCACCAATATTTCTGAAAGAAGGAAAAGGACCAGGATTCCCATTAGAGGGTTTTCTTGATTGGTAGACTTGGGAACTATCAGCATTAGTGTCAACCTAAGATCCAGTAAGGAGTTGTTCAACGATAAGGATGTTGTTCTGTGATCAATTAATTGGTTTGAGAATTTAAAAACATAAAAAATAAAAAGTGCTAAACTAGGCAAAAGGGTTTACCAAGTAACTGTGAACTACAATATACCACCTTGGTAAACCAAGGATTTATGTACATGCAAGCAATCTCCCCAAATGTTGTGTTCAGTGTATCACAGTGTACAAGGCGACTGACTTAGTTACCTATGGCAGAATAGGAACCTAGTGGGTACTTCCAAAATATACCCGCGGGTATGTGGAAGTGCAGTCTGTAGTAGTTTTGTCTAATGCGTAACTATTCAATTAGAATGTTCCCATATAATTATCATGCATGGAGCATCATCTGATATACAATAAGGTACGTGGACAAAAATTCCGATACAATTATGTATGTGGAATAGGATATCACTCCAGAATGTAACTCTGACAAAGAACGACAACTCCTACGTTTCAAGACGCCATACACACATCTCTAGCCTAGACCTCTATGTGCGTCATTAAGTGTCAAATGCTCCTTATGTTAATTAAATGAATTTTAGACTTGATCTTGAACTATCTTTCGATTTCAAGGCTTAAAACTCGATGTCACCTGAACACACCTATGGTGCAACTAATTTGATAAAAAAACCCTTTTCATTTTCCTTTTAACAATGAAAGACCTAACTAAGTAGGGGAAGAATAAACCAATCAATAATGCAACAAATAAGTGATGCAAATGATCTCCTCAACTTCACTATTTCAATCAAAATCAAAGCCCTATACGATGCCAAACCATGCAATGAAATAATTTTTTTCAATTGAAGAAATCATGCCTAGAGCAACTCTTAGGCAAATCATGCAATGTAATCTATGCACAATTCCCCTGAAAACTGTGCAAATGTAATCTATGCACAATTTCCTTTCCTTCTGTGAAAAATGAGAATTCTAGCTATGCAAATGTAATCTGTGCAAGAGAATTATTCCAAACAAACAAAATATGATTCCATATTAGTGAAAGAACAATATAAAAAGACTACTTATGAACAATAGTACCTCATTTCACTAATGCAATAAAAGAACCAATCAAGTGCAAAGGAAATTCATAATGAAATAAAATGTAATTTGAGATTTCATTAACATAGGACTCAAACTGAAAATTGGTGAAAATTCCAAAGATCAAAAGATATGTCACTAAAAGGCGATTAACACTCATGCAAAACCCCCCCGTCCCCCCCACCCCATGATTGAGGGGGATTTTTTTTGCAAAAATGAAAGCAAAACACACATAATTTCATAGAAGGGATTGACTTTTCGGTGATAGGGACACACTCACAGACACAAGGAAACCTAGTTGGAACAAAACATATTAGAGAGCAAGACAAAAGAGGCAAGTTTTTGCATCTTATAGGGATCAATGCAAGTGTAGAACAAGCACCAGCGCTCTGCAATGTAGGTGTAGAGAAGGAGGATGTGCAATGGAGGGCTTTGTCTCTAGATCAGTGGGTGTGCTGAAGCAGATCCGACCAAATTACGACATAAAAAATTAGATCAATCTTAGAGAAGGGTTTTTCTAGGGTCCATCAAGGTTTGAGCGAGGAAATCAAGGTCGGTTCAAGAGGTGAAAAAGGTGTTAAGGTCAGGGAAACAATTAAGGGAAAGAAAAGATCCTAGTCGAGTCACCAATTTGTTATACGAAATTTACAATTGTGAACAAAGGTGAATTTCCTAGACCTAGTGGATTGGTCTAGAACAATAGAAGACAAAGAATATGGAATTTTCCTTCGAGAAGTTATAGAATGGGAAAGAGACCTACCTCGAATCTGTAACAAGCTTCTCCTTCCTCCTCTCTTGTATGCTCCAATTGTAGCTCCAAGTGCTATAATTAGAACATGTACACATGACGGTAACAAGCAAAGAATCTATGCCAACCAAGTAGCATAATCTAAAATCTCTATTCAATGAATCAACAAGGCATTGAAATACATGAGTGCAAACATGAGACAACACATATAGGAAAATAAGATACTTTTTGTATTAATAGAAATAGGAGAGAGTTTACAACCAAGAATAGTAGTTGATCTTGTAGAGATCTACCCAAGTTGACTTGTCCTTCCTTGTCACAACTCACACCTCAATGTCACCCTAATGCATGAATATTATGACTCCTTTAGATTCAAGGTAGCAGGATGAGGGCATAATCAATCTCCAAAAGCCAACCTTGATGATGTGGATGGCAGTAAATTTATAGGAAAGGGATGGTGGTTTAGAATTTACCATAATGAGCTTGAGATCCACTTATGATGGGAGGATGAACTCAATGGATAAGAGGTGACGTCTCCAAGGTAGGATAAGATGGGACTCGAGCTTCTTATCCATATTAAATGGTTAAAATAACCCCTACAAGCTTCTAGAATAGGAAGCTTCATAAATATTTTTAATTTTCCCAAACCTCTAGAATCAACACACCCCCAACAAGGAGAAACTAGTGTTGACTATCACTAGTGCAGAAAGGAGCAACCAACGTTGAACACAGGTGGCTAAAGGGGCAAGGTGCATTGGGGCTTAAAACACCGATTTTGTGTAGTGAGACCCAAAAACTTAGAATTTTTGGAAAGTTCATGCAACTTTGTGTAGGGATGATGACAATATGTTCTGTTGAAAATGCAACAAGAAAATCTAGTGTTGACTTTGCGTTGGTCAAACTAGATTAAAATTAGAATTTCTATTTTAGAAGAATATTTGGAGTTAGTTAAATGAGCTGACATGGCTCTTGTCACTCAGTTAACTCAGTAAATTTGAGTTGGAGACACTTTTGTTCAATTCTACATTATTAAATTCTAATTTGTAGCAAGTTGTTTCAATTAATTTGAGTTATTATCAGTTTAACTAGTTCTAATTGTCAGAAGAACTAGTAGAGGTCAAGTTGTGGAAGTGGAACTTCAACCATACTCAATGATCAACAGGTTAATTGATCAATAAACCCAAAATAATTGTTGCATGTAGAGAATTTGAGTTACCTAGTTGAGATGGAGATTTGAAGGCAATGTACTATCAGTTGTAGCATATTCCCACATGTATAGGTGGTGCATGCAGTTAGAGATTGACCTAAGGCTATTGCGCAATTACTTGGTGTGAAATTCCTAAAAATTAGGGTTAATTTTCCAAGCAAATGACGCAAGGAAATAGGAGCTTGGGAAGGCTTGAAATTAGTTAAGTGTTGGGCCAAGTTTAGTCAGTCAGGCAGAGGGATAGACTATACACTTGCGGGGTGTTCTCAAGCTTGAGAAAGCATTGTATTTCTTCTCTCTTCTTTGATTAATGCAATATAGATAGAAAGGGGTTTTGAGCAGTTGATTTCCCCTAGATAAATATTTGTGCATGTGTGATGTTTCCTTTTGCATGTCTATGATTATTTTTTTAGATGGTGAATTACCTTCCCCAAATCAATAGAGTAGCTTCAAGTCTTGTGATTTAGCAAATTTCATGAGCAAAACTTAATCTACACATTAATTTATACATGTTCATGGATGTGGATTGATTCGGTTTGAAGGCCTATTTACCAGATGCGACAAAATGGTATATAACAAGGGCTCCAGAGATCCTATCCCAACTCACAACCTCTAGGGAACTTGAGAACCAATCCCCTTCACTTCCATGTTCATATCATATACATAAGCATAGTTATAAACACATAATATAAAAGTCATATGCACATGATACTAAAATCATAGATCTTCGAGGGCTACTCTGCCCACTTGATTCCTCATAAACTTGGAACCTTTTCATCCCACTCATTTACAAAAAAAATCATTCTTCCACCAGAATGATCCCTGACGACCCTATCATATATATATATATAATCATGATCACAACATAATTACGAGTGTTCATAACATTAGAGTTAAGCGAAATTCCTTTATCAATGCAACACATGCACAACTTTGAGAACAACAACTCCTAACTTAGTCAGGGCATCTGATACCTTAAATCCATTTACTTTACCTTCCATTTTACCTTTGTCATTATTTTCCTTCCACTGTCCATTCATCCCCATGGACCCAACCAACCCAACTGGTTGTCTTATTATTGCCTTTAGTTGCCCTTTGTTTAGGCATCGGGCTTCATCCGGGTCTTACATTACCTATTGGGTTCCACTCAACTCTCCCTGAGCTCCATTAGCTTTCCTCTTTTCCCCAATCAATTCCCAAGACCCTCGAAATATAAAAGGCAAGGATAAGAAGACAAGATGAAAAAACATAGAAATCTAGACAACAATACAACACCACAAACAAAGTGGTATGTTATGCAACCAACTCACAAATAGATAGATCAACGACTTAAAAATTATCCCCATAGAGGGGGAAACCTCCTTTAAATTACGTAAATGAACAATTCTTAGATGATACAATTGATAAAACCTCCTTTGCATATATAAGATTCTAAGGGGTCACAATATAATTAGAGCCTACATAACAATAATAATGTAAGGGCACAACAATAACAATAATGGGCTTGTATGGGGCACAAAAATAACAATGTGGGGGCTACATGGGCACACCAATAACAATAAAGGGGATACACTAGTATTATGGGGACCTAACATGCCCTTCTCCTTCAAAAAAGTGTTGTCCTCAACGCTTGAGTAGTGTTGGATGCTTCTGTATAAAATTCTCATCCTCCCATGTGGAATCTTTAGCGGGTAAGTTCTTCCTCTTAATGAGATACTCGGAAATTGATCAATTTTGTAGCGATCAGGTTCTTGTTTCCGTGACTTCTTTAGGATCAAATATGATTTTTCCTTCTTCGTCAAGTTTTTGCAACACTGTTTGAACTGGAAGCTTGTCACCGATAACCTTCTTTAAGCATGAAACATGGAAAAATAGGAGTACTTGGGAAGATGCAGGGAGCTCCAATTTGTATGCCATAGTTCCAATCTTCTGCAACACCTTGTAAGGACTGTAGTACTTGGGTGATAATTTATTATCCTTCTTAGGTTGCTTAAGAGAAATTTGTTTGTATGGTTGTAGCCGTAAAAATACCCAGTCACATACATCAAAACTTATTTCATTGTGATTCTCATTTTGCCTATTATTTCATTCGATTCTACGCCAGAGTGAGGTTATCCTTTAAGAGTTGGGGAACTTGTTGTTGATGCTCCATGTGATCTTCCACTGCTTGAATCTGATAATTTTCTCTTAAAATGATGTGATGGATGGTAGATGATATCCATAAAGTTCCATAAATGGGGTCTTTTTATTATAGTATGGAAGGAAGTGTTATACCACCATTCAACTAAAGGTAACCGCTTGACCCATTGTATTTGTTTATCAGATACAAAAAAACGAAGGCATCCTTCTGTTGTGGCCATCAACAACCCCCCTTTTTATTTAGTTTAAGTAATAAAGCTAAATAAATGGGGACCCTTCTAAAAAATAAAAACTAGCACTATATTTCCCTTTGAATAAAACATGCTATCATAAACTTAGGAAAATTCCCACAAAACCTAAAAAACTTAAGTTTTATGATAAGTTTCCAATAAAATCGTTCTCTTAACAATAAAACATCACATTGCAAAGGGTAATGGGGAAACATCATATAAACAAGCTTTCGAAATTGCAAAAATGCGATGCGAGATCGCGCGCCTTAAAGACTCATCACACATCGTGGATTTCATACGCCGCGAGTATCACCTAAGGTAAAATATCCCGATCTGCCGATATGCGATAAGACATCTCGCAAATCACATCTCGTAGCCACCTAACGAAATAAATGATTGTTAACAAAACGAATTAGTGATATTGCGAACTGTGATATTGCGAAGCAAATCGCAAAATCGTTTTATCGCAGATTTGTAGGGCTCATGGTTCAATAAAGTATTTCTCGTAATCCGATACCGAGTTATGGACATTAATGTCAATTTAGTGGTTAGTTGATGATCATTTATGAGATAAGATTTAAATATGGTCGAAAGGTTATTTCACGTAGGGTGATATATTTGATATGATTTCAGAATTAAAGAGCTTTCCCATCACCTTATCTCTTACCATTATTCTTTCCTTACTTGTAAATTTCCAGTAGTGGCAAGCAAAATAATATACGCAACAGTGTGCAAAACGTAATGGTAAAGAAGGGAAAAGCTCTGGTTGATGAGGACGAAGAGATGACGCCCTTATACACAGACACCACCTGCAACAGAGATACCGACATAACCACTTGGGAAGGCATGTATAGTCTGCTTGAAGAAGAAAATCCCAGAGTTATGGAGGTTCAAGCAACAACAGATTCACGCGCGTCGTCTGAGGCATCAATCACTGAACTTGCATGTTCATTCCTTCATCGAATAGCAGCAAGACCTAAGATTCTTCCATACACAAACATGGTTAAGTGGGTACTAGATAGTGCCGATATAAAGACAGACAATTCAAGTCTCGAGGCCAAGACCTCACTGGGTCATTCACTCCACAAGATTTAAGGCTTTTGTATCATATACCAAAATCGTAGGCAACCTACAACAAACAATTCATGGAGAAGTTTGCAAAAGAAAACAAAGATTTGGCGGAGTGTACCAAGAATTGGTCAGCGAGGGAAGAACCATTGAAAAGAGACAAACACAGTATGTGTAGTACTGGTTCCCTCTCCTCCCCATATTGCTTTGCTATTGCTACGCTATGTAGACTATTTGGAAGGCCCAACATCAACAAGTTTCCATCTAAGTGGCTATGCCTATTAGATTCAGCCACTAATGCTATTATTATGGATTGGGCTCAGATATTGTCTGGTAATTTAGCTTCGGCTATTTGGAACTACCTGTCCAAAAGAACTACCACTCAGAGGATTTATTCTCCTTTCTATTTAAATGCTTATGTTATGGATGCAATTCATTATGTTTCCAAATTTCCTTTAATGGGTTGGAAGTGGACTACACAGAATCCATTGCCCATTCACATTTATCATAAGGAATTGTGGGATTCCAAGTTTATCTCGTATTTTTACAGAATTTGCCATGGAGTTATGTTGCCTCTGTATAGAATGTTGTATAATAGGGACGCCCCAAGATTTTTGCCCGAAGCGGAAGTTGACATTCTCCCTGTCGCAAGATGGTTTGGGGAAGAATTTTTCACCTATGTCAGAGAATTTGGGAGCATTTCTTCCCCTCATGTCCTACCCTTATATGTTCCTGATAAGTTATTGGCTCGAGAGATTGCTTACCAGACTTGCAGGGTGGGAGGAATGAGCAAAGAGTTGGAAGACAAGAAGAAGGCCATTTGGCCGCAATTTCTTGTGGCCTATGGGGCCTTTTCACTGTTTGATTTAGGTCATGCATTCAAATAATTAGACAATATGCTGTGTCTACAATTGTTTAAGTTTCCAGGAAGACAATTTGACCCTTTTGATGTCATTAAGAATTTCACTACTACTGTCAAGATAAAAGTATTTTCCAAAGAAGATGATTTTTTTGATGATGCCTTCCAATAGAAAAGCACACTGAAAGAAGTTTTGCACATGGCTCAAATTCAATTTCCCCCAACAGAATTCCAAGAATTCAAATTGTATAGAGAAAGGAGATTAGCTAACATCCCCTTGGATAAGTTATGCTTGGAACTAATAAGAGAGCCTACTCCCAGTATCAGTTTAAGTGGAAGCTCAGGTATAGACAAGTCTAGTCTGGAAAAAAATCACTAGAACACTCTAAACAGTTCGAGAGTGGCCTTAATAAAAGTGAGGGGTCAGTTAGAGACACTGCCAAATTTAAAGAACGCCCAGAGCAACAGGTCATGACTACACCACAGGTAAAGGTTCCCCCTCCCATCATCTAGCCACCAAAGCCAGTAAGAACTGAGCTGGATAAAGAGTGGGAAAAATTCAATGAATTGATTAATACTAAGGAGTAGAACACGAAGACACCTAAGGGTACAGTACAGACAATGACAGATATGATTGCGGAAACAGTCAGCAATGCTCCAGAAATTAAGCATATTCCCATTACCCCATCATTTGAAATCATGCTCAAAATAGAGGAAATTCCTCCTCTAGATGTATTTTATAGTCCACAGCATAAGGCAGTGGTAAGAAGGAAAACAAAGAAAAGGAAACTCGACAACGTTCTCTCACCTGAGGTAGAGCAGCTAGACATCCTTTGGTGAGACCCTACCACTGACCCTACTAAAAATCTGTCTAAGTTATCTCAGATCGAGGGAGCATATGCTTCTGCTACCATTGATAAAGCATCCGAGGTACAAAAATTACTGAAGGATAGAGAGGAACAAATCCAAATTTTGCAGCAACAACTACAACAAGCCAGCGCCAATCAAGAAGAAGAGGAAAAATTAGAAAATATACAACAAGATTTTCAATAAATGCAGTTGGGATACCAGAACAATTTGGCAGAAAAAGATAATCAGTTGCAGGCTATGATTGAAATGCACAGAGATGATCCCAAGCTTACAGAGTTTGTCTCAGAAGCCCTTGTCTTAAATGACCAACTCTTGCAATAGCAAGAGGCATTATGTGAAAGAATATCGCAAGAATTCCCATTTCGAGATAAGCGATAAAATTACCAATCAAGTCGTCGACTTGCGACATGATTATGATTTAATTGATAAGAGAATTTTTGATTATTTGACTTGGCAGGAATCGAATGAAGGAAAGAAAGCAAGGCGCACTCAGAACTAATGAAGCCCATAATTTTTTTTTTCCATAAATTGGATGCATAGATTAGGAAGGCAGAGCAGACAGCGGAAGAAGCAGCTACAGCGGAAAACAACATCATTGACTATGTCAATGAAAACCTGCATAGGGCAAACCTCATTTCAGAGACTGCATTGGGATTTCTCCCAAAGGCACAACAACTGTAGAAAAGTTGGAGACAAAAAGTTGAGGAAAGGGCAGAGTCCATTAAGAAGTTAACCAAGTTGAATTGGGATACTTACTGGCAGTACTTGGTTAAACCGCACAGTCAACGCATGAAGCTCAAATGCCTTACAAACTCTGCCAAGAAAATAACACTAGCACTTGCCGATTCTGTTTTTGCAGGGCAACTAAAATCGGAGGTCAGCCAACCGACGCTCCTCAAGTTGATGCTGAATGCTTGCGATCTTAGAGAACAAATACATAGATAGTTAATTCCATATTCAATTTTAGTTTTAGTTTTGATTTATTTTTGCCTTAGATGAGGACGTTCATTTAAACCTCCTCTTATATTTTTGTAATAAACTATTTTTAGTATTTAGGAAGTAGTATTTTAACCCCTCTCATGCAATTAGAGAGGGGCTCTGAAATTTGTCAAAAAAATTTCCTCAGAATATGGACTTCTGCACCCTCAGAAGAGGTTTTGATGATGAATGGAATGAGATTTATTGATATCCGTGTTTAATGTTTGCTACTGAAATGCACTTTTGTACTCTTATTAGATGTTGAATCTATAAGCTCATGAGAAGGACTTGTTATCAATAGTAATTTTATCTCTTAATGATTTCTGCTTATGTGTCAAAGTAATATTTTATGCTCAGTTATTTACATATGAAAGCTTGAATGTTTGAGTTATCATTTGGCACTCTTGTGCGGTGATGACTATTCTGTTTTTTCTTAATGTATGAATGATTTATTATGCAATATTGTTTTCACAATTGTTTCGGCTAATTTCTTATGCGAAACAATTCATTTTTATTGAATTATTTTCTTGTAGCAATTGAATAATATTTATTACCAATTGCTGTTAGAAATTATTTTAGATCGCATAAGTAAAAAGTTGAATCCCGAGTTAGTTTTAGAATTAAATATTTTTGTTCATTAGAATACAATTGCATTGTTTTAAATTATACTTAGATCAAAAGCATTTTACTTAGAAATCTTTAGAAAAAGGAAATATAAATTCTTACCAACACACACAAATTGGGAAACTGGTCCCATTATCGCCAGTTGGACCCACCATCCCAAATGGAAAAGGAGTTGCTTTCAAAGTCCGGATAGGGTGGGTATCCCCCTTGTTGTAGACCCGATTTTCAGGGCTTCAACATATTTGGCACTAGAAGGAGGGCCTTGAATTGTGAATGGCTAGTAAATTCAAATCTAAATACCATTCTCAGAGTAAATCGCCCTCAACACCCCCCTCGACTTCTCCATCGCATTCTGAATCTTTAAATCCTAATCGAGAAGTTGAGAAAACAACAAACACTGCCACAAACCCGAACATTTCAGAGAAATCTACTATTGAACCTCCTGAAGTTGAATCTTTGATTCATAAACTTCAAGGATTTTCCATATCGCCGCAAAAGTTTGAAATATCTCAAGGTAGTGTGACTTTGCAATACAATCCTTCTCATCTTTAACGAGATTGCAGAGTGAAAATTTTGGTACCAAACCAACTGAATTACCTCTACCTAAAAGGAAAAGAACAAGGAAGTCACCTCAAGGGTCTAATAATGAGACTCTTTCATCATCAACATCCATTCCAACTTCCCCATTGCAAAGTCAACCATCCACCCCTCCACTTCAAATTGTTGTCCATCAAAGTACTGGAACTTTAACATCCTCATCTCTTCCACAAGCAAATTCGTCTGTGCTTTCCTCTATTAGTGGTTCAACGATGGCCCAAAACCCATGGAATAATCCAGCGGTAGTCTCAATTCTTGCGCCCTTGAGTCAATTACTGGCCCATCCTTAAAAATGGTTGCCTAAGTTTAATCCCGAAGCAGGCATGCTAGCAGAAGAACACATAAACAACTTTATGTTATCGATAAATTTAAATGGTGTTACTAATGAAGATGCTGTTGTCCAACTCTTTCCTTATACTTTACAGGGAGAAGCCGGATCCTGGTATTTTTCATTACCATCAGGATCCATCACTGGTTGGGACATTTTCCAAGAGAAATTCTTGACTAAGTTCGACAATGATAGATCTACAACAACACTGATCAATGATCTATCGAATCTAAAGACCGAATCAATAGAACCTATCAAAGATTTTAACTTTCGTTTCAACAAGCTTTTGAATAAAATTCCGACCACTTCCAAGCCTAGCAAAGAAGTTCGAAGTGAATGGTACATATCTACTTTACCATCAAACATAGCGATCTTCGTTGATAGGGCTGCCACTTGGCTGAAAACATGAAGGAAGCAATAGTGGTAGAAAAATGTATCTTAGCTTTAGAAAAGAAAAATGTTGTCGATGAAAGAAAATCTAAGAAGGTTACTTTTAGAGATGATCCTAAGAAAAAGCAATCAAAAGGCCCATTTGATTTAGAAGGATTACAGAAAGTCTTAAAAACCATGTCTAACAAAATGGTTGACATTAAGAGACAAGTAGCAGAGACTTCTTCAAAAAATCCCTACAAGCCTTATAGAAAAAATCCCTCAACTAATTCAAAGCCTCCTAATGCTATAACAAATGCAAAATCTGAAGGAGAAGAAGAGGAAGTTTCTAACTAAAAACCTGCTGATGAAGATGAAGTTGTATAAGTACAGGGAATGTGGGACTTCATCCTTCCAGACAAAGAGGATCAAGAAGCATCACCAGTTACTACCAGAAGTAGAAATCAGCTCGATCCTCCACAACCTAGTTCTAAATAGAAGAACGCAAGCTCGACATCTAAAGATAAAGTCGCAGGTAAGAAATCATCACCAAAAGCAACTCAAACAAGCCCAGTCCAATCTGATCCCTCAACTCTATCTAAAACATTGGTTGTTTTTGATGAGATGTAGTATAATATCCTTGAAGATATGAAGAAGACTAGGGTTAACATTACTTTTCATGAATTGAGCAAATTGAAACATCAACAAAAGCTACTTTTGAAAGAGTTACATGCAATTCCCGTTGCGCCTCTTCCTACCACTGTGATCTCGCAATCTTCTCATGAAATGGGAAGACCTCCAACTAATATGGCAAATAAAGTTGATCCGAATGATATTGCTTTAATTGGAGGTAGGTCAAAATCCCAGACTCCCCCATTCCTTCTTACTTACGAAATTTTCAATAAAAACTTGCATAATTGTTTGGTAGATTCAGGAGCTTCATCTAATATCTTACCTAACACAATATCTGCAAAGTTAAATGTCCAACCTCAAAAATCTGCAATACGCATAGTTTAGCTAGATCGATCGCAAGTTGAAGTAATCGGTGAACTAAATTAAGTTACCATAAGGCTGTCATCTAATCCAAAGGTATGTCAAGTCATTGATATTTTAGTTGCAGACATTCCCAAATTTTGCGGTTTAATTCTTAGTAGGGATTGGTCCGAAAAACTTCATGGATACTTTGCGACTGACTGGTCACATATGTGGCTCCCTTACAATGGTAAACTAAATTAGATAAAGGTTGTGCGAGAAAGACACCAAAAATACACAGTGACGGAATTAGAAGGAGAAAACGAACCTATAGCATACAACAACAATATAATTGGCAACTATTCTGTTGACTCTTTCTTAGGAAATTTTAATGCTCATACTTCACCTTACTTGGAACATTCTTTTCTGTCTCAAGTAGAAATTTTTTCTCAAACAGATAGTTCTAAATGTGTTAGTTTTATAGATAGTCCTGTAAATAAATCTTTATTTTGGAAAGTATTTTTTGATGGTTCTAAGTCTAATGATGGAGCAGGAGCAGGATGTGTATTAGTTAATCCAGAGGGAAACAAAACTATGCTAACATGTAGACTCGAGTTTGATTGCACAAACAACACTACAGAATATGAAGCTCTAGTCCAAGGACTGTACAAGGCAATTAGATTAGATATCAAGTATCTACAAGTCTTCGGAGACTCTGAGATTATTATTAAATAGGTACGAAATACTATACATTGTCTATTAGGTCATTTGAAGCATTATCAATCTTTAGTGCAGGATCTGACTGAACATTTTACAACATTTAATATTTCACCTATTCCCATACTCCAAAATGCTGGTGTTGAACTCCTGGCTAATGTAGCTTCCAAGCTCCTTCCCTTGGATGACTATAGCCCAGACAGATTCTCAATCGAATTGATCTTTAGGCCCTCCATCCCTAATAATGTTACAAACTGGAGAATTTTTAACTATGATTATGATATTGTAAGTTTCCTAACATCTGAAGGATCTTACACTAATCAAATAATTGATGAGGATTAACATGACAATGCTATACCAAAATTTGTAGTCAAGTTGGAAGACGTATATGACTTGAAAGACCGATTTAAAAGAGCTACCAATTCAAAACTTCAAAGTTCAACTATAAACTATGAATTAGTAAATCTAGGAACATATACCAAGCCACAAAATATCAACCTAGGTCTTGGCCTAGCCCCAAAAGAAAAATTAGCTTACGTTCGGCTCCTGAAACAATACAAAAGTGTCTTTGCCTGGAACTATGATGATCTTAGGACTTATGACTCTTCAATCATTCAACATACTATCCCAATGGTAGCTGATGAAAAACTTGTCTAGCAAAAGTTGAGGAAGATCCATCCTAATCTAGAAAGTCAGATTAAGTTAGAGCTTAATAAATTATTGAAGGCCAAAATTATATTTCTTGTTCGACATTCTATATGGGTTTCCAATTTGGTCCCAGTAGGAAAGAAAAGGAGATATTAGGATTTGTATTGACTTTCGAAATCTTAACAAAACCTGTCAAAAGGATAATTTTCCCTTGCCTCCTATGGAACAAATATTGCAAGCAGTTGCAAGATCAGAATTAATGTCCTTTTTAGATGGTTTCTCTGGCTATAATCAGGTTCTGGTCCATCCTGATGATCAGCTAAAAACCACGTTCATAACCAAATGCGGTACTTATGCATATCAAAAGATGCCTTTTGGTCTGATCAACTCTGGCACCACTTTTCAAAGGGCCATGGCTATCGCATTCAAGGGATTAGTAAACAAATCAGTGGTGATTTACTTGGATGACATAAAAGTATATTCTAAAAAATGTGGTAATCACCTTAGAGACTTAAAGCAGATCTTCCAACGTTGCCAAAGGTATGGGATTTCACTTAACCCAAAAAATTCCTTTTTTGCATTAAGTGAAGGAAAACTTCTTGGATTTATAGTGTCAAAATTTGGAATTCATATTGATCCCGATAGAATTAGGGAAATTTCCAAAATATCCTTGCCTCATAATAAGAAAGCCATGCAATCCTTCCTTGGCCAGATTAATTTTATTAAAGTATTTGTTCCAAACTTCTCAAGGATTGTGTCACCATTACAAGCGATGATAAAAAAGAATTCATTTTTCAAATGAGACCAAGAGGAATATGAAGCCTTCATTCTGATTAAGCAAGCGATTATTAATGCCCCATCCTTAGCGACTCCAAATTTTTCTGATCCTTTTATTTTGTATACATTTGCCTCTGATAAATCATATGCTGCGATACTCACTCAGGCCAATCAAGACAAGGCGGAAGCCCCAATTGCCTTCTTTAGTTCAAATCTTCAAGGGGCTTAATTAAATTATTCTGACATTGAGAAAAAAGCTTATGCTGTTTTCAAAGTGATCAAATACTTTAGACCCTTTCTTTTTAAAACCCATACAAAGATCATAGTGTTGTTTCCAGCGGTAAGAAATATCTTAGTACAGAAAGATGTAGGTGAAAAGAGAGCAAATTGGATCACTGCCTTACAAGAATACGACGCTGAGATTAGGCCAGCAAATATTGTAAAAGGTCAAGGCTTTTGCAAGATGTTGGCTGGAGCATCGCTTATTTATGAAATATCATCTCCAAATCAAGAGGTACAAATGTATGAGGTAAGCCTAAACGATATTTAATCAAGATACGCTAATATCGAATTTTATCTAAAGAATGGATATGCTCCTTCAAATTAGAATTATACAAAGAAAAGAGCCCTAAGGTTGAAGGCTATGCAATACCAACTCATAAATGATGTACTTTTTAGGATGAATTATGATTCTGTTCTCCTTCGATGTCTTGAGAAATTTGAAGCTGAAAAGGTGTTGCAGGAACTCCATGATGGACCAGCAGGAGGACATTATGCGGAAGATGCTACAACACATAAAATTTTGCACGCAGGATATTATTGGCTTGCACTATTTAAAGATGTGCATAGCTATGTAAGGAAATGTCAAATTTGTCAAACTGCTGCCGGGAGACAAAAGAAACCATCATTGCCTTTGCAACCAGTCAATATCGATCAACCTTTTGATCAATGGGGATTGTATTTAATAGGTGAGATCGTTCCTCACTCTTTTAAACAACATAGGTATATCCTTACAGCTACAGATTATTTTACTAAATGGGCAGAAGCAGTTCTGCTCAAGATAGCTAATGTTGAACACATCATTGATTTCATAGATCAATTTATATTCACAAGGTTTGGTTTACCCTCTGCTTTAATGTTTGATAATGCATCATATTTTTCTGGCAATGCTATCACTGAATTTGCACTTAAAAGAGGTTTTAAGCTTAAATATTCTGCCAATTATTACCCGCAAGGGAATGGGTTGGCTGAATCAACAAATAAAAACTTAATCAGAATCATTAAGTGAACCATTGATTAGAATCATAAAAATTGCCATAAATCTTTGATGTATGCTCTATGGGCAGACCGAATAACCCAAAAGGCTTCCATCGACACTTCTCCCTTTAATTTAGTTTATGGGAAAGAAGTGGTTCTCCCAACTCATCTAGCAATTCCTTCTTTGGCCTTAGTTCAATTTATCGACGAAACACCAACTTCATCTTTACAACTAAGACAATTGCAGATCCTTAAGCTAGAAGAGCAATGAGAACAGGGTAAAATCACACACACTCATCATCAATCATTGGTAAGGGCTTCCTTCGATTCAAGCATGGTATCTACGAAGGATTTTCAAATTGGAGATTTAGTTTTGAAATGGGATAAGGCTCATGAGGAAAAAGGCAAACATTCTAAATTCCAATGAATGTGGCTTGGCCCATTCCAAATTGTTGAAATCATAGGTCCATCCACTTTCATGTTCCAAGATTTAACAGGGAAAAGAGAATCTTTACCTGTTAATGGGTAGATCCTTAAAAATAATTTCCATAGAAGATGAACTCTTCTATTTTTGTAAATTATTGTTTATAGCTTTATTTTGATAATAAAATAGGTTGTAAATGGTTAACTTTGGGAATTCACAAAAAAGATTAGTGTTTCTTTTAGATTTTGTTTTGTCGATTGTATAAATAGAATTGAGTTGGAAAATTAATCATTATTATTGAAAGATACAGTCAAATGCTACAAGCCTGAAAATGCTAGTAGTTTCAGCCTTACGAATTTTGAGAAAAACAACCTTTAGTGAGAATTTGTTTTATATCAGTCAATGAAAAGCATCAATAACAAAACGAAGGTTCTCTGTAGAAAAGCTGTTTCCAAAAACTCTATAATTGTCGTCCAGATTTATTCTTAAGGAACCGATGACTTCCTCCCCACCTAGGGAATTACAAGTTTCAAGGAGTAATCCAATGATACACTAAAAGCTTAAAGAATAGGAGGTCTCATCACGAGCCATCTTATCATGATCATAGATATTATAACTTGCTGACATTGCCAAAACTGCATACCAAAATAGAGCAATGACTCAAGATTCTTGCAATCAAAAGACAAGGGGTCTCATGATGAGCCAGCTTGTTCAGTAAAGTTATAAATCAAGTGAATGGAACTGTCATAATTTGGCTACCAAACCAAGACATTGTTCTTTAAGAATTAAAAGAAAACAAGAAACAATAAGTGTGGATATGGATTTATCTTTGAAAATTGTATATTTCTCCAAGTAGGATACAGGATCATTGCTGGGTAATAGGTAACCCTGTCGAGGCTATGGACGCCTGCTGGTAGCAGAGGCTCTATCTACGACAAATGAGCATACTTAAAACTGATCTATAGAGAAGTCTTTGTTTTTATCTTTATAAACTAAGTAGTGACTGATGTAAATACAATGACTAGCTTTGGGAAGTAAATAATCACAGTTAACACTGGAGAAACAAAATACCATTAACAGCTGAAAGCATGATGAAATTTATATTTCTATAATAAAGTTTGATTTTCCAGAAAACTTTTCTATTTTGGAAGTTTAGAAAATTAAAAAAAGGAATTAGAGATAACTGGTTCTTCCTAGTGAATCGCCAATTGTTGTGGCCAACAACAACCTGCCTTTTTATTTAGTTTTAGTAATAAAGCTAAATAAATGGGGACCTTTTAAAAAAATAAAAACTAGCACTATATTTCCCTTTGAATAAAACATGCTATCATAAACTTAGGAAAATACTCGCAAAACCTAAAAAACTTAAGTTTTATGATAAGTTCCGAATAAAATCATTCTCTTAACAATAAAACATCGCATCGCAAAGGGTAATGGAGAAACATCATATAAACAAGCTTTCGAAATTGTGAAAATGCAATGCGAGATTGCGCGCCTTAAAGACTAATCGCACATCGCGGATTTCATACGTTGCAAGTATCACCTAAGATAAAATATCTCGATCTGGCGATTTGTGATAAGACATCTCGCAAATAGCATCTCACAGCCACCTAACGAAATAAATGATTGTTAACAAAACGGATTAGCGATATTGCAAAGCAAATCGCAAAATCGCTTTACCGTAGATCTGCAGGGCTCATGGTTCAATAAAGTATTTCTTGTAATTTGATACCGAGTTATGGGCATTAATGTCAATTTAGTGGTTAGTTGATGATCATTTATAAGATAAGATTTAAATTTGATCGAAAGGTTATTTCACGTAGGGTGATATATTTGATATGATTTCAGAATTAAAGAGATTTCCCGTCACCTTATCTCTTACCATTATTCTTTCCTTGTAAATTTGTAGGAGTGGCAAGAATAATAATATATGCAGAAGTGTGCAGAACGTAATGGGAAAGAAGGGAAAAGCTCCAGTTGTTGATGACAAAGAGATGACGCCCTTATACATAGACACCACCTGTAATAGAGACGCCAACATAACCACTTGGAAAGGAATGTACATTCTGCTTGAAGAAGAAAATCCCAGAGTTATGGAGGTTCAAGCAACAACAGACTCACGTGGGTCGTCTGAGGCATCAATCACTAAACTTGCATGTTCATTCCTTCATCGAATAGCGACAAGACCTAAGATTCTTCCACACACAGACATGGTTAAGTGGATACTGGACAGTGCTGATATAACAGATAGACAATTCAAGTCTCAAGGCCAAGACCTCATTGGGTCATTCACTCCACAAGATTTAAGGCTTATGTATCATCTACCAGAACTGCAGGCAACCTACAACAAGCAGTTCGTGGAGAAGTTTGCCAAAGAAAATGAAGATTTGGCTGAGTGTACCAAGAACTGGTCAGCGAGGGAAGAACCATTGAAAAAAGACAAACACGGTATGTACAGTACTGGTTCCCTCTCCTCCCCATATTGCTTTTCTGCTGCTATGCTTTGTAGACTATTTGGAAGGCCCGACGTCAACAAGTTTTCATGTAAGTGGCTACCCCTATTAGATGCAGCCACTAATGCCATTATTATGGATTGAGCTCAGATATTTTTTGATAATTTAGCTTCAGCTATTTGGAACTATCGGTGTAAAAGAACTACCACTCAGAGGATTTATCCTCCTTTCTATTTAGCTTCTTATGTTATGGATGCAATCTGTTATGTTTCCAAATTTCCTTTAATGGGTTGGAAGTGGACTACACAGAATCTCTTGTCCATTCACATTTATCATAAGGAATTGTTGGATTCCAAGTTTATCCCGTATTTTTACAGAATTTGCCATGGGGTTATGTTGCATCTATATAGAATGTTGTATAATAGGGACGCCCCAAGATTTTCCCCCGAAGCGGAAGTTGACATTCTCCCTATCACAAGATGGTTTGGGGAAGAATTTTTCACCTATGTCAAAGTATTTGGGAGCATTGCTTCCCCTCATTTCCTACCCTTATATGTTCCTGATAAGTTATTGGCTCAAGAGATTGCCTACCAGACTTGTGGGGTGGGAGGAATGAGCAAAGAGTTGAAAGACAAGAAGAAGGTCATTTGTCCACAATTTCCTGTGGCATGTGGGACCTTTTCACTGTTTGATTTAGGTCATGCATTCAAAGAAGTAGACAATATGCTGTGTCTATGACTGTTCAAGTTTCCAGGAAGACAATTTGACCCTTTTGATATCATTAAGAATTTCACTACTGGTATCAAGATAAAAGTATTTTCCAAAGAAGATGATCTTTTTGATGACGCCTTCCAACAGAAAAGCACACTGAAAGAAGTTTTGCACATGGCTCAAATTCAATTTCCCCCAACAAAATTCCAAGAATTCAAATTGTATAGAGAAAGGAGATTAACTAACATCCCCTTGGATAAGTTATTCTTGGAAGCAATAAGGGAGCCTACTTCCAGTATTAGTTTAAGTGGAAGCTCAGGTACAGACAAGTCCAGGTCTAAGTCTGGAAAAGAATCACCAGAACACTCTAAACAGTCCAAGAGTGGCCGTAATAAAAGTGAAGGGTCAGTTAGAGACACTGCCCAATCTAAAGAACGCCCAAAGCAACAGGTCTTGACTACACCACAGGTAAAGGTTCCCCCTCCCATCATCCAGCCACCAAAGCCAGTAAGAACTGAGCTGGATAAAGAGTGGGAAAAATTCAATGAATTGATTAATACTGAGGAGCAGAACATGAAGACACCTGAGGGTACAATACAGACAATGACAGATATGATAACGGAAACAGTCAGCAATGCTCCAGAAATTGCGCATATTCCCATTACCCCATCATCTGAAATCATGCTCAAAATAGAGGAAATTCTTCCTCTAGATGTATTCTATAGTCCATAGCATAAGGCAGTGGTAAGAAGGCAAACAAAGAAAAGGAAACTCGACAACGTGCTCTCACCTGAGGCAGAGAAGTTAGACATCCTTTGGCGAGACCTTACCACTAACCCTACTGAAAATTTGACTAAGTTATTTCAAATCGCAGGAGCATATGCTTCTGCTACCATTGATAAAGCATCCGAGGTACAACAATTACTTAAGGATAGAGAGGGACAAATCCAAAATTTTCAGCAACAACTACAGCGAGCCAGTGCCAATCGAGAAGCAGAGGAAAAGTTAGAAAAGATACAACAAGATTTTCAACAAATGCAGCTGCGATACCAAAACAATTTGGCTAAAAAATAAAACCAGCTGCAGCCTATGCTTGAAATGCACAAAGATGATCCCAATCTTACAGAGTTTGTCTCAAAATCCCTTGTCTTAAACAACCAATTCTTGCAACAGCAAGAGGCATTATGCCAAAGAATATTGCAATGGAATTCCAATTGCGAGATAAGCGATAAAATTACCAATCAAGTTGTTGACTTGCGACATGATTATGATTTAATTGATAAGAGAATTTCTGATTATTTGACTTGACAGGAATCGAAAGAAGGAAAGAAAGTAGGCACACTTAGAATCAATGAAGGCCATAAAGAAATGATTTTCCATAAATGGGGTGCACAGATTAGGAAGGCAGAGTAGGCAGCAGAAGAAGCAACTACAACAACAAACAACATCATTGACTGTGTCAATGAAAACCTGCACAGTGCAAACCTCATTTCAGAGACCGCACTGGGATTTCTCCCAAAGGCACAACAACTGCAGACAAGCTGGAGACAAAAAGCTGAGGAAAGGGCAGAGTCCATTAAGAAGTTAACCAAGTTGAATTGGGATACTTACTGGTAGTACTTGGTTAAACTGCACAATCAATGCATGACTCTCAAATGCCTTACAAAATCTACTGAGAAAATAGCGCCAGCACTTGCCGATTCTATTTTCGCAGGGCAACTAAAATTAGAGGTGGGCCAACCGATGCTCCTCAAGCCGATGCTGAATGCTTACGATCTCAGAGAACAGATACATAGATAGTTATTTCTAGATTTAGTTTTAGTTTTGATTTATTTTTGCCTTAGATGAGGACGTTCATTTAAACCTCCTCCAATATTTTAGTAATAAACTATTTTTAGTATTTAGGAAGTTGTATTTTAACCCCTCTCATGCATTTAGAGAGGGGTCTTGAAGTTTGTCAAAAACATTTCCTCAGAACATGCACTTCTGCACCCTGAAGAAGAGGTTTTGATGAATGAATGGAACGAGATTTATTGATATCTGTGTTTAATGTCTGCTACTGAAATGCACTTTTGTACTCTTATTAGATGTTGAATTAGGAAGAGATAGATCTATATTGTTGAAGCTCATGAGAAGGACTTGTTATCAATGGTACTTTTATCTCTTAATGATTTCTGCTTATGTGTCAAAGTAATATTTTATGTTCAGTTATTTAGATATGAAAGCTTGAATGTTTGAGTTATCATTTGACACTCTTGTACAGTGATGACTATTTTGTTTTTTCTTAATGTATGGATGACTTATTATGCGATATGTTTCTCACAATTGTTTCGGCTAATTTCTCATACGAAACAATTTTTTTTATCAAATTCTTTTCTTGTAGCAATTGAATGATCTTTATTACCAATTGCTGTTAGAAATTATTTTAGATCACATAAGTAAAAAGTTGAATCTCGGGCTAGTTTTAGAATTAAATATTTCTGTTCATTAGAATACAATTGCATTGTTTTAAATTAGACTTAGATTAAAAGCATTTTACTTAGAAATATTTAGAAAAAGGAAATATCAATTCTTACTGACACACACAAATTGGGAAACTGGTCCCATTAGCCCTAGTCGGACCCACCATCCCAAACGGAAAAGGCGCTGTTTTCAAGGTCCATACCGGGTGGGTATCCCCCTTGTTGTAGACCCGATTTTCGGGGCTTCAACATCTTCCAAACATTTTTTTCACTATCTCAGTTTTCCCATTAGATTGAGGATGATAAGATGAGCTATGAGCTAACTGAGTACCAAGGCAAGAAAATAATTTCATCCAAAACTTTCCAATGAAAATGGGATCTCTGTCACTTACCATAATATTCGGATTTCCATGAATCTTTTGAATTGTTTCCATAAATGCAATAGCAAATGTACTAGCTTTAAAAGGATGATATAATGCACAAAAGTGTCCATACTTGGTAAGTCTATCAACTACCACCATGATGACACTCTTTCCTTTAGAATTGGGTAAACCTGTGATAAAATCGATTGAGACCTCCTCCCAACACTAACTTGGAATGGCTAAAGGTTGTAACAAACATGGGGTCTTAATTTTCTCAACTTTATTTTTTTGGTAAACCGAACATTCTGTCACAAACTTCTGAATATCAGATTTAAGGCAATCCCAAAAAAATCCTTATTGGCCCTATGGTAAGATTTTAAAAATCCCAAGTGCCCTCCTAAGGGAGACGTGTGCAGTTCCAAAATAATCTTTTGTTTGAGTTGAGAATCCTTACAAAGTTATAAACGATCTTTGTAGCACAATGGATAATTTTTCCAGCTAAATGTATTAGATGTACTCGGATCTTGCTACACATTTTGAATGAGTGACCACACTTATTCATCATTCTTCTTGTTGTAACTTTTTCTATCACTTGATTCACACGTTCTTAAGGAAATTTAGAAACCTCTGAGAGACAACCTCTGGGTTGAAAGAAGACCAGTGCCTAGGGCATATTGTAAAGATGAATGCTTTTGAATATTATCAGTAAGTCACACTCCAATTGTCACGTAGTTTGAAATAGATAATAAAGGGGGGATTGGTTCAATAGTCCTTCATCAAGGTGAACTCAATCAAATACATGGATCTAAGTACTTAATGGGTGAATCAGGCCAATCTAAAAGAGAAATATCTGGTACTGGTGGCTGACACACAACAATAGACAACTTTAATATTGGTGTTGTAGTGAAATGAAGGGGAGGAAAGAAAGGAGGGAATTCGATGCATAGGGATGGAAACAAGACAAAATCCTAAGCAACAATGTTCCGACAAAAGTATAGAAGACTGAAGAGGTGGAATGGCAGAAATAATGGAGCACTAATTAAGGTCCTAAGATCTATACATCCTGAATACATTTGTCACTAATTAGCATATGCAAATCTGTGCTCATATAGGTACTGTAGGCTATCGAATAACACAAGTAAATATGTAATTACCACATATATTGTTCCTACTTAGCAACAAATATACAACCATGAATCAGAGTGAAACCGACAACTTCATTACACTATTTGTGAGGGAGAAAATAATACATGAATTGATAAACAAAAGGGAAACATACTACACATTGCTCTGATTGGAATCACCAAAGAGTTTCATTAATCCTTCAAAATGAGTCCAATTCACTAGTCCATTTACATTGAATAATGTATTACTCAAGTCCCTCGAACCAAAAGTTGAATCATAGAATTTGGACCCCTCGGGTGCAGAATTTCGGAACCTATTTTAAGTATACCTTTCCCCTATTTATAAGGAGAGGGGAAGTTTTGAATCAACAGTTTACAAAATATCTCAGCCAAGGGCCAGCTATCTGATTGACTAGTTGTCTCGGCGTGCGATGGCCTACTACTCAAAATTATTACATTCAGATTTTATTATGTTCTTGAAAATACATAAATTACAAAATAATAGGAAAATGAAAACAAATTGATGGATGAGGAAAATATCTCCCTTCCATTTCCTGTGATGGCCTCTGGTCAAGCCACATCTCTGCCACGATGCTCTTCTTCGGTTACTCTACTGATTCTCCTATCGATTTCCTCTTTAACCGCTTGAATTCCCACTTTCTAGAGTCGGGAGCGATCAACAGTGTTGGCCTTTGTGGTGCCGTGGAATCATAGTTTCTGACTCATCCATCACATAATTCCCTACCTTTCACTATCAGAGTGGTACATTCCCAGTAATATAGCCATATTTTTATATCAGAGTTTTTGCTTCATCGAGACTTTTACTCTAAAAGACATTACAAAACAACGATTAACGGGGGTCCTAGGCCCTTTTTATTTAGCCCCTTTATGCTTTCTTCATCATATGATCGGGGGCTATGACCAGATGCTTAGCCTTAATGTTATAGCACTATTTACCACCTTTGGTATTTGTGATGCTTGGTTTATGGCCTAGGGCAACCCCTCCTTCCAGACTTGGTCCAAATATTTTAAAAACAATGTTTTATTCCTTGTACGCTACTTTTCCCTGAGATAAAAGTGCGTACACGCGGGTTAGTCAATACCCAACCCGCGTATATGTGTTAAAACACTTAAAAAAATTAAATTTCCTTAATTATGGGTGGAGTTCACTGGTTTTACTAGTTGATTACCTCCTAGTGCCCGTGGCCCAATTATTTCCCAGCTAAAAAACTAGTTGAGAGAAGTATAAATAGATTCTATGGGAAGGCCTTAAGGAAGGGAAGAGATAGAGTTATTATACCTAGATTATCCTTGACTGAGTCTGATGTATCCCTGTGCCTCATGCACTTCCCCAAGCTTCAGGAAACCCTTGTTTCCTTGATTATAGATATTCTCCTTCTTACTTGAGATATCATGGTGTTGATTATGGAAGAAGATTGTTGAAGGCTGGGATAGGACGAATTCGAAGGACAGTTCCGCTTGGAGCGGAAGAAGAAGACTTAGGTGAATTCTCTCCATGTTATTTATAACTTACTATGGTAAAAGAAATGATTTCTTGTTTTCAAAAATAACTTTGTTTATGAATCAAATCGTGTTGTAATTCATGTATGAATGTTATTTTGATGTATAACTGATCATTAGTTTATATGATATAAAGTTAAAATTTCGTGAGTATGCTTTACCTCTATACTACTATGTATGTTCGAATTGAATGATTTTTAGGTCTGAAAAACATCGGGAGTTGTAGAGGGTCTGAACCCTGTGAGACCTACTCGAACGAAGGAAATCCAGGTATGGTCGCTCTTGCATGGTTTGTTTATATAAGCATTTTGCCTGAGTTGTATGAGTGTTTCTTGTTGTAGTCTGCTTCTGCTCTATTGGGGTTCTAACCCAAAGCCCTAGGGTACTTATTCCCGTAATAGGATTGGTGACTCCACTCGGGATAACAATCTTGTTATTCCTAGTTTGGGTTGTTTAGTGTCAATCAGGGCTGAGTCTTTGGTTTTCTTGTTGTTACAGTCTTATTTGGTCTAGTAGAGTCTTAGACCTTAAGTCTGATCTTTTTGATTTGGCTTTGTTTTTTATTTTTCTTGCAAAGCTTTGCATACACACTTTACTCTGTTTACAGTAGCATGCACACGCTTTCTTCTGTGAAGTGAACCCGAGTATATGCGAGTTTCCTTTATCAGAAGCATGTGTACACGCCTTTGTGCTTGAACACAATTGCGTATACCATTTTTTCCATTGTTTTTTCAAATCTCTCTGCCTAGAAATATTTGTTGCCTGGTCTACTTAGTCTCTGAGTGGTCAATTTCTGTCTAAAGAATTTCATTATTCTGCAAGCTTACTGTTTTGACATCTCTTCCTCATTGAAAAGATTTTGGCCTAGGTTTTCTTTTTTGAGCAAGTTTGTAATTGGTGTTTTGGCACACAAGACTTTGTTCAGAAGTTCTTGATTGTTCTAGTCCTTTAGAATAGGAGACTATTTTCAATCTCAGTGTCAAGCTCGGTTTTTGATCTACTTGCTTTGCTTTCCATCATTTTGTGGCCTTATAGCTTTTCTTGCTTTTTGAAAGTCATTTTTGACGAATTTGAAAGTATTTCATTCTTGGCTTTTTGTCAGTTTGTCAAGCTCTTTGCTGCTGTTTGGGTCGTTTAGTACAAGTTGAAGCCTTTTTGTTCAAGTTTTCATTTGTTGTCGAATTTGTAACTTGCAAAGACTCCTTGTGCTCTTTTTTTGGTCTTTGAGTTTTAGTAGCATTTAGAGTGCTTTCAAAAGGTTGTTTTGATTGTTTCTTGAAAAAGAAAAGATCTCAAAAAACAATTTTTTTGTTTTCTTTTGTCAAGTTTGATTTTGATTTCTTTTGATTTTTGAAAGTGAATTGTGATCTTTAGGGATTTGTCCTTCTTGTTTGGAGAGAATTTCGTATTTAAAATTTGTATTCTTTTCAATACTTAAGTTGGCTTATTAATAGTTATAAACAATTGCTTTCGTTCTTTTTTAGAGTAATTTAGGACCTTACATCTTCATTACACCTCTCATTAGGATAGTTTGCATAATTAAAGCATCAATAGTATTTTTAGTTTTTGTATGTGTGAAGTGTGTTTCAAGAAAAGAAAAGAAAAAGTATTTTGCTTTATAGAAGTTTCGTAGAACCCACATTGAGATATCTTTTCATCAAAGAATAAATGATTGCATTCATGTAGTTAGTTTTTGATTGATTTCTTTTGCATCATACAAACACCATTGGTTTCACTTCCATCTATGCCCTTGACTTAAAAGAACAACCATTAAAAATTAAGCACTTAATTAAAATAAACTAGAACTTTTGTATTGTCATCAAGATACACCAACAAGTTTAGGTTTATTAGAGCCTATGATTAGGTGAGAGGAGAGTTAACTCTCCAAGGCCGCTTTAAATTACAAAACGTATAAGTTTGATTAAAGAGCGAAATCCAATAGTGTTAGGGAGACCGAGAAAGCTTCGTGACTAGGAGTAAAGTACGAGGGTTAGTGAAGATAAGGACGAGAGATACCCCTTCTCTTACTTGTTGGATCCTACCTCACGACTATTCCACCCGGCTTCTGATACGAGGTGGTGACCATAGTTGCCTATCCTAGGAACCACACAGGTGGCTATTGAGGGGAATCCCGTGCCACCTGAGGTTGATGTTGTATCACATTTAGCAGTACTTCTGGAGGGCACCCTTATGAAGCTTGGGGGCTTGCATTGACAAAGGCTATTGTCTGGAGGTCAGCATAACTACCTCTGACACCTTCGCTAGTAGGCCTGGGGCGTAATTACCTCAGTCTATTTTCGGGAGGCCCTTATTATTAAGTTTCTTGTATTTTGGTGTCTGGTCCTAATCACCCAGAGCGAAAATACTGGAGAGTTGTTTGATTGTTGATATCTTTAGGGACATTTTAGTGAGTGTTATGTGCTCCTAGTCGGCCTAGATTTATAATTTTCTTGAGTCTTTAAGTAGATCTTTTAAATAATTCAAAGTGGCTAACCGACCATCTCGATGGTCTCAGAGACTTCATGGGCTTTCACCTACGAGTCTAGAGCCTTCTCCTAGAAGGCGTAGGAGTGATTCTGGTAGTGGTTTCCAACCAGTGGCAGCAGGCACATCGGAGATTGATCCTCTGCTTGGAGGCATTAGTTCACAAGATAGACCTGGTACCAATACAGAGTTGGAGAGGAACACACCAGTTCTTTCTCGAGTACTCTTCCAGTCAGAAGATAGTATTGAAGTAGAAGAGCTTTCAGAGTTGGTTGTGGCTCTAAATTCTCCTCTCCTAGCTGATCATCTAGATGTTTTGTTATACGTTGGAACTCCGACTCACAAGCCTTCGAGCCAAGGTTTACATACATATATCCCTTCGATGACCACTGCTGGAAGCATGGCATCTATGACGAGTGTTGCAAGCATGCAGACTCCCATATCTGTACAAGGAGGAAGAACTATTTCCATCCCTTCTAATACTCCCAGCACGACTATATTTGGGTCCACTTCCATTCCGTCAATGAGTGGAAGTTCTCAAGCTATTGCATCCAGTTTTGGATTCTTCCCTTTTGGAATGTCGTCTCAAGGTATCCCTTCAGTTCCTTTGAATATACCATCGACCGCCTCTACATCCATGATGAGTGGACTGACTTCTTTTCAGGGTTTCCCTTTTGGAAGTGGTCATATACCACATTCCAATCTGACAGGAGGGTCAATGTCTTTTCCCTTTACAAGTCAAGGTAGTAACCCCTTTCAAAGTTCGACAAATCTTGCGGTTAGTGGGTGTAGTGCCCACTCTAGTTTCCTGACTCTAATATGACATTATCTTACATACTTTGGTCTACGAGTAACTCAGGCTGAGGATCCAGAAACGTGACTCTATTATCAATGAATGTGATGGTTATGTATGTTCTCTATTAATA
>APFE030421420.1:8722-39510 GCA_000404065.3 Pinus taeda
TCGGATCTACCGCGATCCACTGATCTTTATCCACCAACAGATCCTCCATCTTGAGTTTCCACAACTCAAAACTCTGACCACTGAACTTCTCAATCTCTATCTTTCCACTGCTTGCCATCTTCTTTCACCACCAGAATCGATCTCGCAGATCTCCCACTGAACAGGGTCTACCACAGGCCTGAGCGAAACCCCTCAGCAATAAAGGCATCCCCTTGAAGCCAAAACAGCTCTGATACCAAATGTAGGTTTTAACCCCGTACATAAATTATCTGCATACGAATTCTAAATCACGGGAAAAATAAAAATGCGAGAGCATAACACATAAAACACATATACATGGAGGTTTCCCACTGGATCTCAAAACCGAGACTACCAGCTTGATTTTTCATTATATTGCTTTTAATGTTACAATACATATTTATACATGCCGAAGCATCCAATACCATGGACTGAAAAACCATCACGTCCAATACCATGGACCAAAAAACCATCGATCCAATACAATGGACCGAAAAACATCGCATCCAAAAAACATGTGCGAAAATCATGCACAAAACCATTGGTGGGTCCGCCCAACCTAACATAGGGTCCAAAACCAAAATTTTCCGGGGCGCTGCCCGGACCCCATAAAGTGGGGTTACGGGTACCCCTCAAACCCCCTGTTAACTATGTGGAAAGAATATAACACAACCCAACACTTAATAATCATTATTAAAATATTAATTTTCATAAACTAGCCGTTTTATGTTCTTTTGGTCTCTACATCGCTCTCTATTTAAGCCTGTGTCATGATTTGCATCTTCATTTGGTCCTGATGATGAACCACACTAGCTAGTTCCTTTTGGTCTCTACATCGCCCTCTATTTAACCCTGTGTCATGATTTGCATCTTCATTTGGTCTTGATGATGAACCACACTAGCTGGTTCGAAACGCGTCGGTAAAATTTTCTCCATTGTGATTTCTACTTAAAAGACTCATGTTAATGTAATATGGATCATAGAAGCCTGAAGTCATAAATAAGCAAATAAAGAACTAATAACATTAAACTATTGTTGAATTTAGACTTTTATGATCCATATTAAGATTATTAAGATGGTTTTCAACGATAATCACATGGAAACAATTAAACTATATTTTAATATATTACTATAAAAAATAGTGTATTAAATAGCCATAGTCTAACTACATTGTTTTTTTGCTCTGAAAATCATGGAAATTCTGACAATATTTTGATAAAATCCGGCAGGGATTTTTAAGTTATAACTGTCAAACTTCAAAATTTTGGGTGCCCAAGAGGTTTTTGAAGTGCAGAATCAATTTCCACAAATTTCTACCATAAAAATATGATTCAAACACTATTACAATAAAGTTTCTTAAAAAAAGCTCTGATTCCGACCACTTTTAATTCCTCTACCACGATAAACTTGTACATAAACAGATAAAATCAGCTCAATCAATATATTCTTTATTATCTTATGAATGAGAAAATTACACACATTTATACAGTCAATAGTCTTAAGATAGGAATGCTATCTTAGATGTACAGTAGTGTGGTTGAGAGATTCTCTCAACCACACACTAAACTAAGAGAAAATATATTCTAGCTTATTCCTATTATGTAGGAACAAACTCCTCAATTAGGAAATTACAACCATAGACAAGTAGGAATTAATTATTTCCAACTCCCCCCCTTAATGACTACTTGTCATGATAGTCAAATCCACCATCATCACACGAATTGCATGTACAAAACCTCCAAAAACACAGTTTTCCGTCTTCGGACAGATCCACAATCTGCAAATTCGGCGTTTCCAATACAACCAAAGAATTGATCTAATCAAAATTGATCCTATCCGCCTCTCCCGGATAGATCTGCAACTTCTCCGATCCTGCACCCCTTGCAGACCGTCAAACGAAGTTGAGGCTTCCCGCAGATCCCCTCGAAGGTGAATTGGCGCGATCCTTAAAAAAAAAATCCGCACCTATTGGCGCGACTAATGGCCTAACACACGTGCCAGTTGGCCTTCCTGGCATTACTGTTAGCGCGAAAAACGCCAATCCCCTTCTACTCAGAGAGAATCATCTGATTCTGAGCCAGGTGTTACTGCAGTCCACCTGCTCCTACGAGCACAAAGCTCCTGTGTACACACAGCCACAAAGGCACCTCAAGCCACATAGGCGATTCAACCACAAAGGCAATCTGCCACAACCAGGCAAGTCCGATTTACCACCACCGGGAAAATCCGCCAACTTCAATATGCCACCACCAGGCAAATCTGCCAACTTCAATATGCCACCATCGGGCAAATCTTGTAGCCACTAGGACTCTATAGATGGTTTCTGGTTCACCACCAACCGTCACATTACAGTGACAAAAGATGGTTTCAGGCTGATCATAAACCATTACAAAGTGGTTTTGAGATCACCACGAACTTTCAAATGCCTTTACAAGGCTTACATTCAACATTTAGAGTTTCTGGTACATACAATGACTATTACAATAATATGCTAGGGAGTCTATTCCACAAGCCACACTAACTCAAACAAAAAACTACTTTTTTTTCCATCATTTTCGCTTCTCCTTTACCTCATCTGTGAGAGGTCCACTAATAAAGAAACCAGAACATAGGGATTCACAGCCCCACGAAGAGAACACAATTTTCCCTTCAAGAACAATTTTCAAGCATACTGCCTCATGCTTGCTACCAATCTGCAACAGGATCTCGATCATCCTCCAATCTCTGATGTAGGTTCAATTGATATCGTTTTCACTGTCATGTGTTCACCATTCCCTGCAAATTTGTTTAGTGTTGGAATGACCAGTTCCAAAACACATTCAAAATTGTGACAATAGTTGGTCAAGCTAATGTCACTTAAATTACAACTAGTTTTATTGTCATGACAGTTAATCAATATATTGCATCATCAGTTCGACTTGCAGCTATCTCCTCCCGCACTCAAGCATCAGCTACGAAGCTCCACGCGGCTTCACGAATTGGCACATTCTGTACATACACGAAAAACCAGAAAATGCACATTTCCATCCCATTGATTTACAACATCATCGGTCTTATACAAGTCTCGCAGTTTCCTCATTCTGAAGAGGAAGCATTTTACTCCATTCTTTGCATCAGTATTCTTCATACTTCTACAAGAAAATATTCACTCAGGCCTCGGATCGAGATGTCCAAAAGATCAACCCACTTGTAAGGGCAAAAACACACTGTAAAACACGCTAAGAGTAGCCAGGTTTTTGACCTGCAGCTCTCGTCATCTTAGGGCGAGTAATCCATAAGTTCATCTATTCTCACACAATTGAACATCAACGCCGCAAATGATGCAAATATGCCTGGTAAGTAATAGAGGAAGGAAATTTTGACGGAGCTGCAGACGACGACATCGACCCAGATTCACCATGCGACACCAAACACGGCTCCTGATAGCCCTGGCCCGAATCTCGCCCAAATCTATGCAAACTCCATCGCGATTGCTTCGCCCAAATTATTTAATTCAATTGGATTCTTCCTCCCCAGAGTGCGAAGCCCTGTAGCTTCCGCAAAAAATTCCAGGCTTAGCTTTGGCAAGACCAACAGCACAAATTGGTTGCTCCTCACCACTATCCCATTTATCAAACCGCCAAAGAAACAGAGAGTTGTCAACAGAAGCCCAGGCCCTTCGAATTTCAAACTGATGGCCTCCATAGCACCGCGCTTCCTTTTTTTCAACGACGACGGGAAAACCACCCTTCATGCGCGCAGTCAAGCAGTGAATGAGCTGTGGAGTTCCTACAGCATGGCGCCGAAATCTGAACATGGAAATCACAGTAGCCGCAACATACTTCATCTGAATAAACGCCATGTCTTTGCCCAAACGCACCCGCGAGCCACCATGGATCTTAAACTTGCATTTGGAATTCGAATCAGCGCTGCCAGCAGAGGAATCCACAAAGGCGATCCACGTAGCGACTGATCCACATACCAGCGATGATCACACACAACGATCCACCAACAGATCGAACGCTGCCACTGCAGCCACACCGTGCCTCCTCCGATCAACGTCATGCCTCCTCAGATCAATGCTCCACGCTGCTCCACGAGCCGATATAATCCCAGCAGCCACACCACACAATCTCCTCTTACTCTACAGGAAATCTTCAAATCGCCCAAGTTAATATAGGCGGTGATCGGACAAGTATCATTGATTCATCAATAGGATTCTTCAGTCTGTATCAGGGATACAGGATCGGAACAATTGTGAACTGTACACAAAAGCCAGTGGCCATTACAGCCATCAATGATTTCAGGTGGATCGATTGCACGGAAAGAAACTGCTATTGCTTCTTCGTCCCTGAGGTAGGCTTCCGAATTCCAGAATGTGATAGCTACCCTCTAATCGTTCCAACAGAGAAAAGCTACAACATCAGCGCCGATAAGAATTTTGAAGTACTCCAGCAAAAAGGATTCAAAATTACATGGTCTATCTCGGACGCTTGTCATGTTTGTCAGACAACTGAGGGCGCCATTCTCTGATCTGCAGTCACATAGCAGCTGCTCGGAACACACCACCGGCCCGATCTGTTCCACTTCTTGAAGATCATCTCCAGATTCCTGACGGGAAACAGTTGGGACACCTGAAGAATCTTCGGTTGCAGATGTGCATGCTGCTCCCAATCCATCTTCATCAGAAATCCCAGCTACTTCATTAGAGTTTGAATGCAAGGAAGCTTTCGGAGCACAGCTCACCAGCACAACCGGCGATTCTCCTTCAGCTGCACCAGTCCGGCACGTTAACGGGCGCCGATTGATGATGATGTCTAAGTCCCGGGTCTGACGAGGGGCCTTCAATCCTCGGAATCATCTGCGGGCTCCCGCGGATTCCAGTGTTGTGTATGACGAATTTTCCGTGGTTGCAATTATCGTCTTTGCGATCTTGGACAGATTCAAGATCGTCTTCCTCGGTGTCGACAGACCACAGGTCTTCTTCCCAGAGTTCATTCATATTACCTGACGACGCTGGAGATGATGAACCAAAGAATCTATCCATGTGCTTCGAACCAGTGACCAGACGGATCTTGATCGTGTTCGAGGTCAGTGGTTCGATACACGCCAACGCTAACCAAAATCCGACGTATTCTCATTCCAAATCTGGTATTCTTTTTCCTTAATTTTTCAGGGAGGATTCTTCAGCAGATCGTTTCCAGAGCCAAGCAATGAGCGCCTTGGGCCTGGTTCGAATCCCCTCTCGGCTGCTGCCCGCGCCCATCTCTTCGGCCTTCAACCCCCGCGTTCGCTCACAAACTTGAGTCACATTGCAGGGCAACAGAGGCTTCACAAAAATAGAAACCATAGATCCGTTCTAATCCAAATATTGAGCCTCTTGACGATGGACAAACTAAAAACTAAAGAAAATACTCGTTTATTTCCTCAGCCCAGGAAGGGCCAGGCCCAGGAGGGGCCAGGCCCTCACTGCCGCTCTGATATCAAGATAAAATCAGCTCAATCAATATATTCTTTATTATCTTATGAATGAGCAAATTACACACATTTATACAATCAATAGTCTTAAGATAGGAATGCTATCTTAGACGTACAGTAGTGTGGTTGAGAGAATCTCTCAACCACACACTAAACTAAGAGAAACTATATTCTAGCTTATTCCTATTATGTAGGAACAAACTACTCAATTAGGAAATTACAACCATAGACAAGTACGAATTAATTATTTCCAACTTAAACAATTCAACCTCCACTAACTATATACGACCGTATGATTTCATAAAAAAAAAATGGCCCCATTCTAACCACTTTTAACCGTAAAGACAATTCATCCGCCTCAATAAAGTTGTATATAAACAATTGAACCTACTCTAACTATATGCAAATATATATTACATTTAGATTCCATAATATATATAATTATTCTACTCATATGGGATATTCTTCAGATTGCGGCTGAACATCATGCTACCGCTATTTGCACTTGATTTTCCACGTTAACTTGCCAAAAGATTCGCAAAATATTAAACCGATTATCGATTACAATGGAAGAATAAGGGGAGCAGCATTGAAGCAGATTTTTGGCATCTGTCGTTTCGTAGGAGGTCCCTTGTTCAACACTGTCTCACATTCATTCATTGAGAGATGTTTGGGTGAAAATTGGGTACGAATCTTATGGTTGCATTTAATTTCGTAGAGGCGTGTTTGCATCCACCACTCAACTAAATCATGAATTATGAATGTATCACTGCCGGGTTCTCACAACTTATGGCAAATCGTATAATTCCACTTCCTTCCCATCAATTTCATTTCTAACCATCATGCCGCTGTGCTACTCTTCAGTACGTCTCCTTTGATTGAACTACAATTTCAACTATAAACACAATCGAGATTTATAATGAGAGTACTGTGGAGATTATTAAATTCCCAACAAACAATAATAAGTATGAAATATTATTTTTCCAATGAACCTATAATTGATGTGTCAACCTAGCAGTAAGGGCCAAAAATTGTCCACGGTCTCAAGCCAGAAATGTTATTTTGTCAGCATGTTATGAAAATTGCCAGACACTACTTTGAATGCATCTAGCTACCTGATTTCCCTCTTTTTGGCTGTTTTTCATTTTTTTGTTCTCTGGTCTCATCAAGATTTTTTTGACACCTAGAGGCTTTTCAACAAAATGCAAGTGAATTATATAGTAAGGTTATAGTAAATTTATTATTATTATTTTATCCAATTTTATGGTCACACCAAACTGGTATATGAGGCTTTCTTGTTTGTGAGACAAGGAACCCACCTCCACGCAACGATTTGATTGCTAAGTCTATGAAGGCATACATACTTTACCCCCTTCTAGTTTTGAACCTATGACCCCTTAGAAGGAAATGCATGCTCTTAACCATATACTATATGTATGATATATGGTATGAAGGCCTACATACTCCACCCCCCTCTAGTTTTAAACCTCTGACCTCTTAGGAGGAAACACATGCTCTTACCCATATACTATATGTATGGTATATGGTATGAACATGGGTGGGACTATTGCAAAGCAATTCCAAACACCAAAACTACAAAGGCCGGAGTTGGTGATGGGACTTATTTTCATATTGCTTGTATCCTTCTACACTATGGTCATATGGGTGACACCTCCAGAGATTTGAACATGGGTGGGACTATTGCAAATATATTCCAAACACTAAAACTCCAGAAGTCAGAGTTGGTGAAGGGACTTGCTTTCATGCCATTTATTTATAAATATTTCCCCATAAATCTGAAAAATAAAAACTATAATATTTTCCAAAGTCAACTCTTGCTTACAACTTTAGCATAAACCTCAATGCATATGCCCAAGAAACCATCACCTTAGTATCCCTTAGAGTCGTGGTTTGTACAACTTTCTTATGCTTATAGCAAGGAGAAGGCATACATCTTCATCCAAAGGTATTTTAAGAGCCTTCACCCTTGATTTCCACATGAATGCCACCAAGGGTTCAATTGTTGAGCAATATAAATATTGCTCGTCTTATTTTGTCTTACATGCTAAGACATTCTTCTTAAGTTTATTTAAAGATTGAGAAGTCAGAGGACACAATCCATGGAGTAGGCTTACGATTGCATCTATCAAGTTGCTTCTACTTGGGCTTATTCTAGCGAGTCCTTTGAGCTCAAAGTTGAGTATAGGTGGGCTTCAAGGCTTCAGAGGTTCTCTCTACCATTGAGGTGTTAAAGATAAATGCAACATTCGATTGGAAAATCGACGATTACATTTAGAAATTATGAGAATCCTGGTCCATCAATCATGAAGTACAAAAGCCCAAGTCCAAGAATGAACCCTCCACAGAGAAAACATGTCACCTTCATACCAAGGGGAACCATGAATGAGATTATGTTTTACACTATTTTTGAAGCATAATAAGAGAAAAAAAAAACATAACACATCAGCATACCCGTTCATTGGTTGGTTGCATTGGAATCCACGATGTTGTTGGAGGACAATACATTAATGGTGTTTACATTTTCATTGTAGAAACAAGACGACAACAAATATGTGGCTTGCTAATGGGCATTAAATGAGTGGGGGTTTTTGTTATCGGGAATAGTGTCCACTTGGAGCTGCTATTCCCACTAAGACTGGTAGCTATCTTAGAAACAAACAAGTTAAAACTACTTTCGCTTTCCTTTATGAGAAGTAGATAAAAGGGGAACAAATGACGCCAACCTCAGTCTCGCGCTTGGTTCCTTGCCTGGTTCCTCTCCTTTCTGATAGATCTTCGCCGCTTCTTCTTCGTCTACCCAGCTTCAAAGAGCACCTGTGGAATCAAAGCGTCATAATACTATCGAAAACCGAGATCTACAATCATAAACAATACAGGACCAGATATGCATTGACCACACAAATGCATATACAATCAATCATACAAAAATGTGGAGGAAAACTTGAATCTCTTTATTAATATGAAGAATAGCAAAGAGGATTACAACCAATTGTTCTGACCCAACATCATCCTCCAGCAAGAAAGCCCTTCTTCACCTCATGTAAAGCTTAGATCACCCAACACTATGATGTTACACCAGGAAACCAACAACACTTCGTTACAAGATACAAGATTCCAGCCTCCGGATCTCTGTGATGAGGGATCCATATATAGATGATTGTAGGGGGGTGAGTCAGCTTTTGGGTTTTTGATTAGTGTCCTCTCTCTAATAGTTCTTGATTCCATTTAGAGATTGATGATCTCTTACTCATCCCTGGGCGAATTCAGAGAGGCAAGTGTCAGAGGAGAATTTTCTGGAAGATTCTATGATCCTCCACCTCGCAAACTGTCTCTGCCATTTGTCCATTCTCGCCCATCGCACCCTACAAAAGGGCTTTCCAGTATGCATCGCACCCTTTACACTGAGTACGTGATATGCATCGCACTCTCTGCACTGGGCATTCTGTATGGTCCATTTTTTAGCAGTTTTCTGTGGAGAACTTCTGGGAGATGATGTAATTAGTTGACCTTGTTCCTTTAGGGAGTGAAGTAACACTTTTAGGGACTTAGAAGCCCTTAGTTTATGGACATTTATGATTGGGGTTGTAGTGCCCAAAAATGTCTATAACAGTTTCCCCCTAAAGCATGAGGTCGTTAATCTTTTGATGTTGGGTGAAATGCTTTATCATGAGGATCTGAAGTTTTCTCGAGCTGGAAGGTGACCTGTAATAAGATACAATACAATACATTATCTTCATAATACTTTTCATGATCTAGCTGAGGCGGGCATTCCCATGCTCAGCTTTATAAATTCTTTTTCATGTACATAAGACATACAATCGTCTATGTAGCAGACTGATGATTCAAACGGAGTCATCATCCTTTGATTTGGATGATCATCTGTTCGGCAATGATGTACATTTGATGTCTTTATATTTCTGAATATATCATAGCCTGGATGAATGAAACTAGATTTGGGGTCTTCAAAACTCGTTCAATCTTCACTCGGAGTACAAGTCGATCCATGTGAAAGATGTTCTGGAGTCGAACATGGAAAGACATCGCCTGATTACCAGCCAATGATGTAAGCTGTTAACAGGCACGAGAGGAATCACCAACAATGACAATGATCCTCAAGGTACTACAGTACAATTCGCGTGGTGTGAAAAAGGGACTTGGCATCGAACACCATGCAAAATCTCTCGGTCGAACGCCATTGATGTAAACCTGTCGCCGAAAGTGAGAAACTTGCCATTGAGGCATGCAAGCTTCAAAGTACTAAAAGGGGTTGTTCCTAGGTTGACTTCTTGGATAATGAGCTGATGTCGACAAGAAGTGACCCATCGTAGGAGGGCCTTAATGAATCCCACATCTACGACACAGAACGGAGCAAATGATTTTGGAGGTGAAAACGATCTGATGATACAGGGTTTAGGATGGCGGTCATGAAAGAATGGAGCGTGAATGTATTGCAACAGATGAGACACAGGTGAATACTCTGAGCGACTTCTCTTGAACATATCAGAAAAACTGACAATGGATTGGTAATGTTAACCCCAAAGATGGATGGTGTGACAGACCAATGGTGATATGACTGATGAACAAAATAACCCAACCCGACTTGGACGTGGAGTGAAAGTGTCATGTTCATGAGCGACTTGCTACCAATAAAGTTTCTTCAAGTTTTCTTCCCAATTTTCCCCAGTCATTGCTGACCAGTACCTCTTTATTTTTATCAAGCTTGAGGGGGATAACATATTCTTGTTCTATAATCCGCCCTTCGGGCAAACCCGTCGCTATGTTTTAACAAGCCTAGCGACAGTGAAACTCGTTCTCGTCCATTTAGACAAGTTTGTTGCTATTGGTTTTAACGAGTTTAATGACAATGATAACTCGGTCCTTTTTCATTTTTAGAGAGTTTGAAAAGGAACAGAAAGGAAACTTCAATGATTCTTTTTCGTCATATAATCCCTTAAGTCCGAAAAAGCGTAAAGTAATACGAAATGGAAAAATTTTCGATAGTTTTAACGAGCCGAACAAGACAAGCGCTCGATATTTTTGTGTAATAATCCCTCAGGTCCAAAAAGATTAAAATCTAGAGGAGGGATAGCACTTCCGATGACTTTAACGAGTCAGAGAGGCCAATCGCTCGACAATATTTTCATATTTTATGAGTCAGGTGAAAAGAGCTTAAAGGAGACTCATTTTTGAGGAATGAGTGATAATTTCGGATAACAGCTGATTCCAGGTAAGGTTTGGAATTCTCCAATCGCAGCAGTGTCACAAGGATGGCTAGCAAGATTACTCGTCGCAGTTGTTCCTCAAAAGGGTAAACAATCAAATGGAGGCATATGATCGGCTAAAAAGGTGGAGGTGATGATGAGAACACAACCAAGGCTTAAACGCTGATGATAATGCATTCACAGGTTATTTACCGGAAATTGGTTCATTTTTTAATGAGCTTAAACTCTGGGGGAAACGTTTGCTCATTGCTTATGTTTATTTTTTAACGAGCTTGAACTCCACGTAAAAACTACTCGTGCCAGTCATATAATAAAGATATCTCATCTATAGATGCCATTTTTTATGGAGCTTGTACCTTTCAAAGCTTTGCCCCGGATCCTTTCTTTATGCAAGTTAGAAAACGACCAATCCTACGAGTTTAAGGGTTTGAGAATCTACGAACTACGAAAATAAATGGTCGCTCTTCACTTGCATGAAAAAAGGTTTGCATACCCCCGAGTATAGTGAAAAATTTCTTGGCTACCATTTAGAAGTTCTTGTTTCGGCAAGATAGTTTCCATCCACATAACAGATAGAAACACTTCCTGGCTTAGTCCATCTGGACAAGGGAGCCGTAGCGGTGAAGCAGGATGGTCATCCAAAACTCTTTTAGCTTCGTCTAGGAAGGGACAACGGTGGACGGAGTGATCTCCTTCACACATTTTACAAGGAAATTTTCAATTCCTTTTCTATCCAGATACTTCGCTTTCACTAGTTGACGGTGCACTTTCAACACGATCGGAGGTTGATGACACCAGACTGTGCAAACGAGGAGACCAATCCCTTAAGATCCGAGGGATGCAAGGTCAATCTCGATGATAGTGGTCTCCTTTGCAAATGACACATGGAGATTTAGGTTTAGACAATGTAGTGTGTGGATTTTAGCTAGACGACGCATGGTTGCCCCCTTTCACTTTTGGCTCCTTCTTCTTCTTTTCTTTTTTCTCTTTCTGTTTCTTCTTCTTCTCAATTACTTGATTTTTAGCTTTACCAGCTTCATCAAGCGAAGAGGAAGGAGGAGAGGGAGAAACAGATGAAGTAGAAGGTTGGGGGGTAACTCTAATGTCATCTAGTTGCTGACTTTATTGTTCAGGAATTACGGTATTCTGAACGACAGAGGTAGAGAAGAGTCATACGGCCAAGCCAATCGTCAACCCTGGAAGTGACAATGTGGCCATATGGGGTGCACCAACATCTCCCCAAGAGGAGAAAGGACTAGGATTTCCTCCAAGGGGAAATCCTTGGTTGGTAGACTCCATTTTTCTCAACCTAAAGACCAACAAGGGAACAATGATGTTATTCCGATTAAAATAAATTTTAGATACTTTGACACAACTTGTTTTTTCAATTTTTAAGAGTTGAGAAAAAACAAAAGATGACTCTAGTTGCCTTCGATTTTTAATGAGCCTGAACTGACAAGTGCTCAAATGGACCTTTTGCTTTAAGGAGTTTGAAAAGGAATGAAAGAGACTTCTCTGGAAATCTAGACAGAGGGATTACCAAACCAATCGTAAAAATGCAGAATACGTTTTACGGTATGGCAGTAAATCTTTCCGAATGTTGTGTTCAGTGCATTGCGATTGATAGAGCGGCAGACACGACTTCCTAAGGATAAAGGATATAGCCTATTGTGGTCTCCCAATATATACTCGACGGTACTGGCACTTGTCATCTCAAAGAGGAGGAATCATCCAACCAGCAATGAAAGCGATAGTTACCAGGCTTAACGATGTCGAAATACATCTCTAGCCTAGACTTCTAGATGTTGTGCGTTAGGTTACAAAGCGTTTTTAGGTTCATTAAATTTATTTTATAGTTGATCTTGTTTAAGGAATTTTCCTTTCAGGTTCACCGCGTGATGTATATATATAATTCCTAAAATTCAGTCTACGATGATAAACAATCGTTTAATTTTCTTTTGCAATGAAAATCCTAGCTACTAAGGAAAGAGAACTAAGGATCTTTCAACAAAGAGCACAGAGCACACACTAAATGCATTATCCTAAATCAAACCAATAAGCAGTCTAAATGCAAATGCACATGCATGTATTTATTTTCAGCCTTCTTAATGTGTGAGTGGCAAGAAGAATAGCTAAGTGCAAATCTGAATTATCTTTCCAAAGCGACAATACTAACAATTTTTTTTTCAAAATGAAGTGAAGATAACGACGACACTTTGCAATTTCGAATTGAAAACTGTTTTTGACACTTGAAAAACTACTAATTCAAATCGCATACAAGAGTAACAGTATAATCGACTATCAAGAACAATGGGATTCTCTTCTATGACTGAAAACGACACTTGCGACATTTCAGATCAAGAAACGACAATTTGATTATGCTACTTCTTTGTAAAAGAGAACTAAAAATGGCGCACAATACATAAAAACATTTACAGTTCTTTGCTCAATGGAGGCGGAATGATGAAAGGAAGGGGGTTTCCACAAAGGTATACTGACCACAGACAGCAAAACTCCTGAATAGAGCTGAAGAGAGTGAAGAAAAACCAAACTCTGAAGGCAAAATTAACCTTCTCTAACCATCGCACCTGTTACACATGGAATCCAGTATGCATCTCACCTACTACACATGGGATGTGCGATGCATACAGAATTCCTCGAAGAGAGGGTGCGATGGTACCAGTGCGAGACTTTTATTGGGTCTTTGGTCACAATTTTCAATTCAGTTCAGGGATTTAGGTCGAGCAAGTGATGTTCAGTAAATATAAATCACAGGGGTTGATCTAATGAGGTTACTAGAGCCACCACTAGGGAAATTAGAGTGTTCACAGATCGATTGTTCAATTTATAAACAAAACCTAGAGATAGACTAAAGCAGCATTGATCTACTTTGCACTTGCATAGAAAATGCAGTTCAAAGGCTAGCTGGCTTGACTTCAGGCTCCGTCTGTAAGTTTATAAAACAAACAAATATAGACTAGAAAACAATCTATTCTCTCCTCAGCAAAGTCGCCATTTTGTTATCGGGAATAGAGTCCACTTGGAGCTACTATTCCCACTAAGACTGGTAGCTATCTTAGAAACAAACAAGTTAAAACTACTTTTGCTTTCCTTTATGAGAAGTAGATAAGAGGGGAACAAAGGACACCAACCTTAGTCTTGCGCTTGGTTCCTTGCCTGGTTCCTCTCCTTGCTGATAGATCTTCGCTGCTTCTTCTTCGTCTACCTAGCTTCAAAGAGCACCTGTGGAATCAAAGCGGCATAATACTATCGAAGAACAGAGATCTACAGTCATAAACAATACCGGACCAGATATGTATTGACCACACAAATGTATATACAATCAATCATACATGAATGTGGAGGAAAACTTGAATAGCTTTATTAATATCAAGAATAGAAAAGAGGATTACAACCAATTGTTCTGACCCAGCATCATCCTCTAGCAAGAAATCCCTTCTTCACCTCATGTAAAGCTTAGATCACCCAACACTATGATGTTACACCAGGAAACCAACAACACTACTCTACAAGATACAAGATTCCAGCCTCCGGATCTCTGTGATGAGGGATCCATATATAGATGATTGTAGGGGGGTGAGTCAGCTTTTGGGTTTTTGATTAGTGTCCTCTCTCTGATAGTTCTTGATTCCACTTGGATATTGATGATCTCTTACTCATCCCTGGGCGAATTCAGAGAGGCAAGTGTCAGAGGAGAAGTTTCTGCAAGATTCTATGATCCTCCACCTCGCAAACTGTCTCTGCCATTTGTCCATTCTCGCCCATCGCACCCTACAGAAGGGATTTCCAGTATGAATAACACCCTTTACACTGAGTAGGTGATATTCATCGCACCCTCTACACTAGGCATTTTGTATGGTCCAATTTTGAGCAGTTCTGAGCAGTTTTTTGTGGAGAACTTCTAGGAGATGATGTAATCAGCTGACCTTGTTCCTTTAGGGAGTGAAGTAACACTTTTAGGGACTTAGGAGCCCTTAGTTTATGGACATTTATGATTGGGGTTGCAGTGCCCAAAAATGTCTATAACAGTTGTATATGTCCATCGTTGGATAATTGGCCTGCCAAAATCCAATGTTGGACATATATAGGCCCCACTCATTTAATGCCCATTGGCAAGCTACTTATTTTCAGCAGAAACAGGACTGAGGGAGTTTGTTGGCCTTGGATAACCATGACACGTGTATTGGATGGATTAGAGCCTTCACTTCTCCCGTTGAGTTGTGGCTACCATCACCACTAGTTTCTGCACATGACGATTATCATTAAAAATAACTAATATGTCAATCAAAACACCAATAAAATACAACTCAATCCATTCTTAATGATATATTTTAGCTAATCCATGGTTTCTATGTAAAACAAACACCCCTTAGTAAGGTTATTTTATATGGCAGCTACATAATTAACTTATGAATCCACAAACCTTTCCATCCAATTAGCTATTCATGCCAATAATTTTATTTTAATTAAAAATTTCAGAACAGTTTTTCAAGAAGTTCATAATTGATTATAGAATCAATAAAAATCCTTGATGTGCCCATATAACTATGAAGATTCCTAGATATTTATTGTAGATTATATCGCCACTCTCCACCTATTTTTTTCACATAAATAAATTAAAAATCTAGAAACACACCTATGGGCATAATAAATAATGAGTTAACCATATAAATTATATTTGATCCTTATTTATTTAAATTTAAATTTTTTCCCTCAATTTTCTTATTGTAAATATTTCAATTTATATATATATATATATATATATATATATATATATATATATATAATATATATATAATTATATAATATTTTTATTAAAAAATTAATGCATAATTTCAATTTTATATTTTAATAATTTAAAAACTAAATATTTTACTAAAAATTATAATACTTAATATTTTATGATAAGTAACTTCTATTTAACGGTCTTTACCATAGCCCTAATAAAAAATAAAAAAACAACATTCTCTTGAAGCTTGGGAGAAGATCAAACAATTAGGCTGCAAAATATGCTATTCACTAGGGACGGTAAACAAAACATTAACTCTTAACCATTTTGGGAAACTCTCAAATAATCTTAGAAAGTGTAGGAAATTCTTAGCTTTCAAAATATTTCTATCTAAAGGCAATCATAAAAGGGTAAAAGAGCTTCTACCAAGGTTAGAAAATTATGAAATATACCTAATCCTCAAGCAACACAATTAAGAAACAAAATCCCTAGCAAATGAAGGTGTTTGGTTTCCACTAGACATATTAAAATGGTAACACTCTTGCAAACAATGCACAATCCCATGAAATTAAAATATATTTTAAAAGGGATCATTCCTAAATAATAAGGGGCCAAATGACCTCCCCTCTCTCACGGAGACATGCAAATGTGGCCCCCATTGTAATATGTGGCTTCACTCTTTTCATCATGGTGCAATCACTCTAACACATAGGGGATCTGAAGATTCAAGTTGGCATGGGGAGGAAGTATTGTTTTACGACACCAAGCAGACAACGTATGGTGAAGGTAGCTAGGAAGGAAAATGACAATATGCCCCTTGTCGATTGGCACGCCTAAGTCCTCTCCATAGTCATAGACCTAACGTGGAGGGCATCAACAAGCATGGAGACACAACCTCTGCATATGGAAGACACCACCCAAATTATTAATGTGAAGCGGAAGGAAGGGATTTGTTCGTTCTTTGTATGGTCTAAAGCCTGACTGCTACAAACAAGCCCTTGTTTTGGGTAGAATATACATTTCTCAAAAAACATTATGAAGATTCTTCAAGTTTCTTTGCAGCATAAGCATATTTTTCTTAGTCAAACTCATAACAATGAAGTGCATTTCTCCTTTAGAGGATGTTAGAAGGTAAAGAACTAGCTATAGGGGTGTCATAAGTTCACTCACTCATTAAATAGAGACATGTATTTCACCTCCATGGAAATAATTTATCCCTTCTTGATCAACCGGCTCATGAGATTACAGGTAGCCAAGAGGTTGTCCCTTAGATGTTAGCAATCCACAATTGGCTTATTTCTTTCTACACGGTCCTCTCTCTTGCATGGCGTGGGTCGAGTGGTAACTTAGGTCTCTTGCCTTTGTATTTGAAAACTTTGCATTATGCCTAGTTTTGTAGAAGGAGAGCAATACTTGTTGATTTATATCTGGGGCTCCATATGGCCAATTCAAAAGACATAGAAATTATACATCTCTGGGAAAGAGTCAATCAAATTTAGGAGGAAATTTACTTTGTGTAGTTGAACCACAACAATTTAACATGATGTCTTAAGCATAACATCAAGAACATATATTTTAGTGGAACAATCATGGTTTTTTGGGCATGTGGTATTGATAAGCCATGCTAATAGTTCGGAAGAAAAGTGTCTGTGTTTCTCATGTTATCTCTGTTGAGGAAGAAGATTTGATAAATAGGCTTTACATGGTTGTTGAGGAATTTAGGAGGAACAAGCTTAGGAGTTGAGGAGCTATTGTCGTGAAGTGTAAGAACAAGGAATTTTTGGTTGTTGTCAAGCAAGTTGATTCGAGCGTGAGGGCTACAGATTCTGGGGTGTATTCTGCGAGTATTCTGGTACAGAGGTGGATATTTTTATCTACGTGCTACAGTGGAGACTGTGGTGGTGAGCAGAGGATAATTCAATATTTGGGTAACACTTTTATAGAATTGGAACAAGCCTATTCATTGGTGGCAGGGGTGAGGCTTCGGAAAAATATTGTGATAGAGTACAGGGTTACTTGGGGAATATATTTGGACGTGGTTGACATTGTCTTTTGTAATCGAGGTATTTTTTATGTACTTTCCACTTACCCTATCTATTATTTTCCTTGTGATACCTCTCTCTAGTGGGGACGCTTCCATACCCAATCCCTAAGTTTATACACATCTCCCTTCTGCTTATTTGTGCAATTTACATTCTTTATTACATCATTGTAGAACATTTTTGGCTACTGCGAAGGAAGACCCATGTCATTTTGGACTAGACTGTGTAAGGTGTTTATGTATGAGGTTGACATAGAAGCTGATGCACCTGTAGGACAGGACAAAATAAATTTTCTATGCATTAAATGGCTAGCTTCATTTAATATTTGGAAACCTTGCAAAGGCATTAGATGTAGGTGTTGTAGCAGGTGGTGGAGGTGTTTGGGATGCTGGTGTTGTTGGTGTTGTTAACCCATCGTACTTTCATTTTTCTTCTATTTCGCTGGGTGGTGGTTTATGGGATGTTGGTTTCGTTATAGCTGTATATTCATATGTTATTTATGTTATGGTATTTGTAGTATCCTGTGGTAACTTTTAGTCACATACATTCAAGTTTTTCTATGGAGCATAGGTTCAGCATTGTCATTAGCATATCACTGGTCTATGGTGGTCTGTATTCTTAGGTCTCACTTTCCAACGATTCTTTGAATTCTCCAGTTATCTGATTCTAACGGTACCTCCGGTTTGGTGGATGGAGACATTGAATGCCTTCCTGCATGTCTGACATTGGAAGGTACATTTCTTGTTTCTTGGGTGAGATCGGGTTATGTCTTGCTGACATATGATCAGGTTGGTGGGATATTGAATCATTTTGATGCCTGATACTATGACTAACACACTCTCTCATTGTTTTTGTGACTTATCGTTAATACAATTTGGCTCCTTACTAATTTTGGCAGTGTACTAGTACAGACAGGTCTTTACATGGAACCTATATGTTATTTCTATTCTTGGAGGTACACATTCTCTTTAGGTGGTAGGTCGTTCAGGGCTTGTGTGGGAAGTTAATTTCTTAGATTTGGTGATCAGTTTGGGCAGTTCGAGGTACATTCCCTCAACACATATATTGGTGCTGCTGTTCTTCTTTGGTAGGATTCATATCATTATTGACAAGATTTTATATATTATTATATATGATGCCTGGTGGATGGGATTGGTGGCGTTGTGGCTTTGACTACAATTAATTGTGACATTGGTTGGGTTTTTTGGTGTGAATTTTCTTTGGTGTGAAGGGATGTTTTCTTCTAGTGGGTCCTACAAATTTTACAACCTTATACATATGTCGCATAGTACATGACAATTCTTGATGACATGGCTGACACAGGTGGTTATTTTGAATGTTTAGACTCAAATGTATTAGACCATGAAGCCTTTATTCATTCCACCCTGGCTGCTAAGATGGCCTATCTCAATCAACGTTCAAAAGTGGTGGATGGTGATCCCTCGAATTGTCGAAAATTTCCCTCCCTCTCGATCCTCTAGCATTTGGCTTGCATTTTAAGACTCGGAACAAGACATGTCCTCCTAATCCATAAATTACCATGGATATTCAACTGGATAGTTCATCACAACAGATCTAATAATATTATATTAAAACTCTAAAAAATTATACACTATTACAATTTATTAAACTTTAAGATCTTTGGATTTAATTGTAATTAGTGGATGCATGCCAATGGAAATTATGCAGAAAAATAGAGAAAAAAAAATAAGCACACACACACAAGACACAAGATATGCTCCATGGCAAACCCTTTTGGGATAAAACCCAGCTGGAAGGTGAGGCCACTTCACTCTCTTTCTCTGTCTGGAAATATGGCTATAGGTACAAAGAAGTAATGCATGTGGCCCGTGGGCTGCTACAATACACATATCATCTTTGTGTGCTCTACCTCCTATCTCTCTTGGCTATATTTTCTCATCTATGGAAAAAAATACTCTCGAAAGAATGGAATGCCTCTTCCTCCTAGTGGCTTGGTCAGAACACAACCTGATAGCCTATTAGTGGCTTGCTTATAACACAACCCGATAGACTACTAGTGGTTAATTTTGACTACATCAACTCTTAACTAGAGTTACAAAATAGACTCTTCTAAAGTATTTTACATCATAAACATGTGGCTAGACTCTTTTCCATGAATAATGGGGGATAACGTGGCATCCTCATGAACTATAGGTGTGAAACAAGAAGGTCAACTTCTAAGTGGCATAACTTTTGCATACTGGCTCCGATTTATGCATGTCTTACATCGTTGGAAAGGTATCTAAGTGTATAATAGCATGAAAATGTGTGTGTTGAAGCAGAAAAGTTTTAACCGCAAAAAAATTTCATTTGATGCCTCAAAACACTCCCAGACGTTTTCAGACCTTGTTTCGCCAAACGTTCCGCCAGTAAAAATGGTCCCATGAGCAGATTTCTCCACTTTTTCTACTCCAAATGCATCAAGATGGATGAAAAACAATATAATGATCCAATTCAGATCACACCTACCCATTTTGGGAGGCTTTTGACCCTCAAAATATTTTAATAAATGAGGTGAGGAAATGTTTCCTCCACCTTCTCTTTGGTGTACCATTTAACTTTACTTAGAAGTTGTCCCTTCAACCTAATCTGCCAAAGGTCAGGTTTCCCATGGCTTGTAGTTCTAAACTCTTTGAAAAATGATATCTTTTGTCAACTGTACTTGAGCATCTAGTGCCAAATCCTCCACAAAAGGTAGGATATGTTCCTCTTCCTGATCTAGCATGGAAGGCTCATAGAGTTTCAAATTCTCTACATTCATAACTGAGTAAATGCACATATATGGTGGTAAACTGAGTCAATAGGAATTATCACCCACCTTTTCCAGTATCTCAAAGGGACCATAATTAGAGCCTTGATTTTCTTACCAGGCCCATGCAACCTCTCCTTATTCAACTATAGCCATATGCTACCTCCCACCATGAATGATTTCTTTGTTATTTTTTGATCACGATTGGCCTTTAATACTTCTCCTATGACTTATGCATTCTTTCCTATAGTTGTAGATGGATATGCCTAATCTTCTCTATAAATTTTTCATCTCTCAAAGCATATCCCGTAAGATCTTCCCTGACTCCTCCTTGTTGCCCATATGCAATATCCAAAGGTGAAGGTGGAAAATATCCAAAACAAGTCTCAAATGGGAACTAGCTTGTAGAAGTGTGGACTACTCTATTATAAGAATGTTGTGTATATACCATATTTCCATCCCACATCCTCGGATGCTTCTAGTTGTATCCCCTCAGAAGCTGCACCAAATTCCTGCTGACTTCTTTTGTCTACCCATTTTTCCATGGATGGAATGTTGTAGATCTCTTCAACTTTGTGTCCATCTTCTCCCACAATGTTTTCCAGAATGCAATAAGAAACCTTGTGTTCCTGTCTAAAAGGATTCTCCTTGCTATCCCAAAGTGCACCCAGACCTGTCCAAAGAACAATTTTGCTTCTTCTTGTCTGTTGATGGTATTTTTATAGGGCATCAGAACACACATCTTGTTGAACCTGTCAACTACCATGAATAGGTAGTAATGTCCCTTCCGAGTTATCGATGAACCTCCCAAAAATTCCATGGAAATGCTTCCCAAGGATGAGTAGGTACAAGTAAGGGATGATATAGACCTTGTTTCATGTTACTAGGCTTGCTGGTACAACAAAGCATGCATACTCTTATGAACCTAGCTATCTACTCTTGCATCTTAGGCCAATACACATACCTCTGCAAGCTAGCCACGTTCTTCCCCACACTAAAGTGCCTTGCAACCTTGGAGGTGTGAGCCTCTCTAATCAACTGCAAACACTCACCTTTAGGAACACATAGCTTATCTAGTCTCTAGAGTAACCCATCTTGGAGATGGTATTCAACAGTGTTGTCGCCATCGTGCACACGACTTTGACTCTGCAACTATTTACACACCTCCTTGAAGTCCTCATCTTCTAAATATGCCTCTTTTTATGCATCATCGGTGAATGGATCCATGAGCATAAGATTCCCCAAAGCTGTAATATTTGATGTGGGTGGCCTTGAAAGTATATCGACCAACTTGTTTGTGATGCCCTTCTTAATCACCAAATGAAAATGCTATAAGAACCCCATCCACTTGTAATGTCTGGTCTATTGTAGCTTACTCTGGGCCTGCAAGTATTATAACGACTGGTGTTCTGTGTGGATTACTATCTCCTTTCCCATCAAATAGTGCTTCCACTTCTTCATAGCTTGCACAATGTCATAGAGCTCCTTATCGTAGGTAGGGTCTTTAAGAACTGCCTAATGAAATACTTCATAATGGTAGCAAATGAGCCTTCCTCCTTGCATCAAGATAACACCCATAACATACCCACTCACATTCATCTCCACTTCAAAGGGTCGTTGCAATTTTGGTAATTCCAAAGCTGGTGCTTGACTGATATTCTTCTTTAGCTCATCAAAAGCCTTCTGCTGACCTTTTCCCCACTGGAAACTCTTGCCACTTGTTGTTATGGCATGGAGTGGTGCTGCTACCACCGAAAATGAGGCTATGAACTTCTTCAGATACTATGTTGCCTTAATGAAACTCTTGACCTCATAAACATTAGTAGGCAACAACCATTTCGTGATGGCCTCCATCTTGGAAGGATCTATCTTGAGTTCTCCTCCACAAATCACATACCCTAGATACATCAAAGACTGCTGCACAAACTCGCACTTCTTGATATTTTCTAGCAGTTGGTGCTTCTTCAATGTTTCCAACACCTGCGTCAAATGTGACATATGCTCCTCCCAAGTAGCACTATATACCAATATATCATCCAAATAGACAATAACAAATGAATCTATAAAATGGTGTAGTACATCATTCATTAATCTGATAAATGTAGCTGGTGCATTACATAGGCCAAATGGCATAACTAACAACCCATACAAAACTTTCCTGGTTTTGAAGGAAGTCTTCCATGTATATTCTTCTTTGACTAGAACCTAGTGATATCCAGACTTCAAGTCTAGCTTGGCAAATTATTTTTCTTGCTACAACTTATCTAACAGATCGTCTATCCTAGGCATGGGGTATTTTTTCTTGAGCATGATTTTATTCAACACCCTATAATTTATACACATCTGCCAATTCCCATCCTTCTCTGGCACAATGATGATGTGTGACCCACATGGTGATGTACTTGGTCGAATGAGACCTTTTTCTAGTAGTGGATGCAACTATTTCTTCACCCCACTTTGTTCTATAACAGACTCCCTGTACAACCTAATATTTTGAAATGGGGATTTTGGTGATAGTTGGATCTCGTGCTCCACTTCTCTCTTAGGTGGTAACCCTTAGGCTCCCAGAACACATCCTTGTGTGCCTATAAAAACTCCTCCAATTGTTGTTTTTTTTCTTAGTATGCCCCTCCAGGGATGCCTTTCCTCTTATTGACTCCTCTTCAGATTGATTTTCTCTTAAAAAAACAAAACATACTTCTTGTTGGAACTAATCATTTTCTTGGCTTGGTTGGAACTTACTAGTGAAATTTTCGACTTTCCTTTGTGTGCATTTATGATGAACAATTTTCCATCCTTGATGAGCTGATACTGGTTAGCTCTCCTCATGAATATTGCTCTCACGTATGTACATGTATGGACTCCCAAACATAACTCCACATACATGAAGGGGAACCACATCCAGATCTACTTCATCAATAAGATCAACACTGATAGAAAATCTAATTTTACACTATTTTGTTACCTTAAGCTCTACATCCTTATTTAGATATGGTTTGGATGATCATGAACTTCCAACCCCAAATTCTTGACCAATTCTACTGCAATGAGATTTTTCTGCAATCTCGAGTCAAATAGAGCATCAATCTTTGTCTTCTTGACCTGTATCTTTACATGGAAGACTTTAGTCATTTCTTTCTCTTCTTGTTACTGATGGCTACTCGGATTCACCTCCTTCTACACTGGCGTACAAAATATATTCCATCCACCTCCTAGATGCTTTCAACTGCGTTGCTCGAATCAGTGTCCATGAGATTCATCTTCTTATTATCTTTCTTCGTGTTCTTTGGGTTTAGCTCTGGATACAAGTTCTAATATTTAGATAACCTTTGTATGGCCATCAATGTTGCAGTGGTTGCAGTAAATGTTAGGATCTTTGCATTGGTGCACTGTGGTTTCTGTCTTTTTACATTTCCCCCTTTTTGCTTCTTCTTCCACTCCTTAGAAGCTTCATGTTTCTCCTTCTGCTTCGATCCACTTGATTGCGTTCTTTTTAGGCCTATGTTCTCTAGGTCCTGTGCCTGTACACAAGCCTCATCCACTGATTTGGGCTTGAGCAACATCACTTTCTCATGTAGATGGCGGTGCAAACCCCCCAAATACTTAAGGAGTACATCTGGGTTCTTTGGAGAGACACCCAGAATTATAGCCATATTTTTGAATTCCATGGTGTACTCCTGCATGCTTTGGCCCAAATTTTGCTTGAAGAAATGCTACCAGATCCACTGGTCCTCCACGTACCCAATGGAATAAAATTGTGACTTAATGAGGGTTTTGAAATCCTCCCACTTAGTCAGTGGAGCTTCTCCCTCCAACTCAGGGTTTTCGTGGGGCTCTCCCACCAAGTCAGTGCATGGCCCTCTAATTTCAACCGTGTGAATGAGATATTTTTCACTTCCTCAATTTGATGGATGCTAAAATAAACTTCCAGTCACTGCAACTAGTGGTTCATATTCAAAGCATTGATCTCATCGTGGTACAACTTGATATTGAATTTTGCTTCCATTTTGAACATGGATTGATTCACAACATTCAAACCAGGTTGATCTTTTTCGGGTTCTTTCTTCATTTGGTTGTCCATGTCTTCCCGATCCCCCTTCTAATTTTTCCTCTGCATTCGAACCCCCATATTCTCCAAATATCCCTAGCTCATTTCTTAGAGCCGCCATGAGGAGGTTTACATTGCATTTTATATCTATGACTTGTTGCTTGAGCCACAAAAACCTCACCTTTGCAGGATCATGAGGCTCGTTTATAGATTTGTTGGCCAATATTAGGGTTTTACGATTTTCTACCTCGTTGACCTAGATCCCTTGCATATACCCAAAGAAACACTCTATGATACCAAGTGATTCGTAAACTTCCCTGGATATTCCACTAGAAAGTTCGTCACAACAGATCTAATAATATTATATTACAACTCTGAAAAATTCTACACTATTACAGTTTATAAAACTTTTAGATCTATGGATTTAACTGTAATTAGTGGATTCATGCAAATGGAAATTATGCATAAAAATAGAGAATGAAAAAATAATCACACACACACACAAGACAAGAGATATGCTCTCTAGGAAACTCTTTCGGGAGAAAACCCAACTAGAAGGTGAGGCAGGTTTGCTTTCATTCTCTATATGGAAATATGGTTACAGGTACAAAGAAGTAATGCATGTGGCTTGTGGGATGCTACAGTACACAAATCATATTTGTGTGCTCTACCTCCTATCTCTCTTGTCTATATTTTCTCATCTATGGAACAAGATGCTCTCAAAAGAATGGAATACCTCTTCCTCCTAATGGTCTGGTTATAACACGACTCGATAGCCTACAAGTAGTTAATTTTGTCTGCACAAAAAATTAACTAGAGTTAGAAAATAGACTCTTCTAGAGTATTTTACATAAGAAACACATGGCTAGCCCCTTTTTCTTGAATAACGGGGGTTGATGCGACATCCTCCTGAACTATAGCTGTGAAAACAGGAAGGTCAACTTCTAAGTGGCATAACTTTTGCATACAGATTTCGTCTGATGGGCTTCTTGCACCGTTGGAAAGGTATCTATGTGTAGAATAACATGACAAGATGAATGCTGGAGTGGAAAATTTTTAACCCCAAAAAACATCGTTTAATGCATCAAAACGCTCCCAGAATGTTTCAAACCCCGTTTCACCGAACTAGGTCCCACCAGTAAAAATGGTCTCGTGAGCTTATTCCTCTTATTTCCACACTCCAAATGCATAAAGATGGATGAAAAACAATATAACGATCGAATTTGGATCACCTCCATAGAATAATTGTTATTGATATAATAATAAATCCAATGGAAAATCAATTGCACCTGCCTCAGAGACGAAATTACTAAGTTTTGGACATGATGTATTATGGGATAGAATTACCAGTTTATAGAAACATGCACTAGTCAGTAACTGGTCATTTACAGATTCTCCTCTAAAGAACATGTAGGATTGGTTTAGAGCTTAATGGATCCCTATTCTTGGATATTCCCCTAAAGCTATTCGTCTTATGCATTCTGGGTACAATTTCCACTTCCTACATTAGGAGGATCTTGAACGCATCATGAACAAACCATGGGTTCGGGGCAGGAGTTTCTTACAGCTTCCTCAATGGTATGTTGGATTCAATCCTCTGCGAGATACTCCGAAAAACGACTACATCTCGGTGAAATTGTCGAGTTTTCCATTTGAATTGGAGATGTGACCGATCGGCTCATATATATTGACCCTAACTGTTTGGGCAGTCATGATAAATGGGTTATGTGGATTCTGGGGGAACTGGGTCTCTTGAACATGCTCCTAGAACATATTGACCTGGCATGGAGTAACATGTTACACAGACATAGGCTTGATTACTGGGGATTACCATTTATATTTCTATTATGCTACCAATGGGACATCGATTGGATCGATGCCCTAGAAGACATACACAATTTCCTCGAGGATGGCATTGTTTTGGTCGGTGGATGGATCTACAAGATGGCGACAAGGCACATCGGGTATGATATTCAGGTATTGAGTTCTCATATGAGAATTCTATAATCAATTATGAAGTTTCATCTCTTAATATTACTTCTTCCCCTTGCCCCTCCATGGCCCATGTTACTTCTCCCAGGAAAAATGGGATATCTTAAGGTACAAGCAGGAACCTGTTCCTAATACGGTCATTATTCCCCACCCTATGATACCCCTCATTAAACCTTCCAGGCCATCTCAGAATTGTTTTCTTGGATAATATTTTCATATCCCCTCAACGTCATATCATCCTCCTGAACCTTTTCCTCATTCTAAACCTCATCCCATACGTCCTCTGAAAGATTCTACTCCTACTCTGAATTAGACATCTTCTCCTCCATCCCTGGACCTCCCTTGTTTTGACCAATCTTCACACAACTCGATAGGTAGTGATATCAAATTTTTTATGAACAACTTAGCTATGGATGTTTCTACCCTCATCATCCACCATGGACGATCTTAGAAATACCCTATTTCCATTAGCCCCAATTTGACATGCAATATTATAGTGCGATGTAATGGTGGTCAGGGATCCCGATATTACAAAAAAAGGTCATTGGGTAAATCTCTTAATTTCTTGGATTCTTCTAAATTGAGAGACATCCCCATCATTTCCATAGATTTGTCTTGGGCCCTTGGAGTAGAGTAACTCACAAATGATATTTCGTGATGAATTGTCTTTCTTTGAATTGTAGAGGTTTGGGGAATATGTCAAAGCAACTTGCCTTCAAACACCTTTTTGGGTCGATTTGACCTTTCATCATTTTGTTATAGGAAACTATGTCTGCGTCTATTAAAATCATTTCATATTTTAGTTCTTTTCTTCCTGAGTGGCATATGGTTGTAGTAGATGCCTATAGATTATTTGGGGGGTACCACTGTCCTATGGGACCACATATGGACCTTCTTGCAGGCATACCATTTTTTTGTTGGAATTCTTGTATTCGGGTATGTTCATGGGGTTTTTGACTAAATACACTTCCTTAATCTATATGCATCATACAAAGATATAATCCCTTTTTAGGATAGAATGGAAGCATGTGATATCCTTAAAATTAGATCTCTCATTATGGCAGGGGATTATAATGCGACTATTTCCAGGGAGGAAGTTTGGGGGGCTCAATGCAAATAGGATCCCTTGCCAAACTGATTACTAGACATTTTTGCCACTAATCATCTGGTAGATATCAGGCCCCCTCCGATCTCCCCAACTTGGAGCAATGGCAAATCTAGGGAACAATATGCAAATGGGTCTATCCTTTGGTGATTGTGCCAAATAAAAATGGTAAATGGCAAGTTTGAAAGATTGGGAAATTCGAGATTAGGTGGATAACACTTTTGTATTTTATTATCTCCCCATCGTTCTTTAGTGGAGGATGGAACATTCTCGATTGGGCATTCCATTTAAGTTCAATAGGATTTGGCTTAAGGATGCTAAATTTAATCAACTGGTTCAAACCACATGGCTTTATGTAAAGAGGAATGATAATATTCCTTCGATAAAAAATATTTCAGAGAAATTAAAATTACTCAAAAGCAGGGTCAGAATTTGGAAAAGAGATCAGAAGAAAGCACTATCCAAATAAATCATTGATTTGTTGGTGGATATGGAGCACATTTGAAAGGATAAGGAGTTAGGCGTCCCTACTAACTCCATGTGAGAGTCATTGAAATACCTGGAACAATGACGAAGACAAATACTTCATATACAAGAAATTACATGGAGGTTAAAAGGCATATCATTATGGCTGAGGGAGGGAGACAAGAACACACAGTTCTTCTATAAATTTGCAAACCATCAGAAAAATATCAACTCCATTTGGCATATACTAGACCGATATGGAAAAAAAAAATTTCAACTAATGATCCAAAATGGATCCTAAAAACCTCTAACTCTTCATATACATAACTATCAGAAACACTATCGCATGGGGAAAACATTAAGAAATGGCGGAAAACACTATCGCAGAAGGAAAAACCGCGAAGAATGGCGGGAAACAGAGTAAATCGAAGGTTCAAACAGCACTACATAGGAGTCGTCGGATCAGGCAGATCAACGGTCTAGATCAAATTGGCAGAGGCCAGCGGGAGATATCGGAGGCAACCATATGAAAATCATGACAGCGATCAACACGAGTCAACGAGGACTATTAATTGAGTGCACAGATCAACGGTCCATATCTACTCGCAATATCACATCGCTAAAACAAAAGGAGGACATAACCCATGGCTCGAATACTTTGTGATATGCGATTGTGATATATCACATCGCAATATCACATCACAACTATATAAGGGGTGATACCAAAGACCAACGACCATGTGATACACCGATGTGCCGATAGTCGATAAGGCTGATCAGAGTGATCGACGTTCAAATATCAGGGAAGATATGTGACATGCGATAAAGTCGGACCCAAAAGGGTTTATGGATGCGAAATATATTTTGAGTTTTGATATAAAGCCATTTGTTGGGTTTTTCTATGTATTTGGGGTTTTTCCGTTATAAACCCAAATACAAAGGAAAATCGCGACTTGCAACTTGCAATAACGATATAACAATGGACCCGATGGGATTATGGGTTGGACTTCATATTTTTTGAAGTCCAACTTGGCGGATTTTTCATTGTTTTTAGTGTATTTCTTTGTGTAAACAGAGAAACGTGTTCTCGGGGATTTCAACTACGCCAGTGGTCCTTTACGTTTAAAAACAAGTGGCCACCATACCAAAGAATGTTCTACAATGATTGTTTAATGCTCAAAAGGGATTTGAATGAAGAGAAGCCAAGAGCCAGATAGCCCCAAGAGGGATACAAACTGACAGCACCGATAGGCTTAAAAGGCCATCTGATGAGAGAGAACCAGAGAGCCAAAGAGCTAGAGAGCTAGAGAGGACGTCAGATGTCAAAGACAGATTGAGATAGAATAGTTGATCAGAGGCACTAAGAGGGGGAGTTTGTGCACTCTTTAGACTCGAGGTTTTCGAGTATCCCTGTGTAATATCACTGTCTATGTGTTGAGACTCAGGTTGAGCTCACACTTGTAATATTTTGTTCTTAAATACTTAATAGAGAGGTCACCACTGAAAGCTAGACTAGGAGACGTAGCCAAGAAGTCTGGTGAACTCCTTGATTATTTGTTGTGTTGATGTGTGTATGTCTGTTATGTTTTCTAACTGCTCATTGTCTATATTATTCACAATCTTTTCGATCTGTTGCACTAAGTAATATAGGCATTCCTGCACATGAGTCTATAATACCTTAATATTGATTTAAGATCTCATTTTCAGATCAAGTGGTATCAGAACATTTGGTTTTGTTAAGGTTAGACAAGCTTGTGTGGGATTTTGAATGCTAACTAGATTAAAGCTAAAAATAGGAGAAGGAGAACTTGTTGAGGCTAATGAAGAGATTGGAAGAGTCTATTCTCAGAGGAGAATGGTAGAAGAAGCTCCATTGGAATCAGAATCTTAGTTCATGGATAGTTTTATGGCCATGCGAGCCATGGTGGAAGAGATGTATCTGGAATTTAAGAAGGGTCGAGGTGAAAGCACTTCAACACCGAAACCAGACAAAGGAGCTGAGGAACCTTCTCTAATTTCCCCTCCAGAAGGCAAAGGAAAAGGGGAAATGCCTCCTCCACCATCACCTTCATCATCCTCATCTTCTAGCCCTAATAAGAAAAAGAAGAAATCTTCTTTGATTAAATTATATGTGAAGTTTGATTTGCCAATTTATGATGGAGAACTTAATGCAGAAAAGCTAGATAATTGGATAAGACAAATTGATGTATATTTTAGGGTACAAAACATTGATTCAGAAAGGAGGGAGATTTAGCTAGCTAGCCTTCGACTTGGAGGAACTGCACTAGTATGGTGGGAAGGCAAGACACAAGCTGATTTGCAAAAACTTGGTAAAATCATTTCTACCTGGAATGAATTTGTTTCTGCTGTCAAAAAGAAAGTCTATCCTTTAGCTTACATGCAGCAAGCAATGCTGAGTTGGCAAATTCTTCGCCAGTTGAAGGGTCAGAGTGTACAAAGTTATACTCGGGAATTCAGGAAAAGAGCTTTAACTCTAGGTATATCCTTGGGGACACTCGAGAATTTATTGAAGTATATAGGTGGTCCACATAGTTATTTAAAGCATAATATACTCATGTGTAATCCCACTAGCCTAGATGATGTATCAATTCAAGCAACACATCTAGAGGCTAGAGGCAAGAATGTGAACCCAGAGGTTGGGGGATCATCTAAATATTCTGTAAGCAAGAGCAAGGAAAAAAAGAAAGGTGGACCTTTTATTGATGATTTTGTAATTGTTTATTTAGATGACATTCTTGTTTTTAGTAAGACATGGGAAGACCAAGTAAAGCATGTAAAGCAGACTTTAGATGTTTTAAAAAGAGAAAATCTCTATGTAAAACTGTCAAAATGTGAATTTGGCAGAACATATTTAAATTATTTGGGTCATATTGTAGG
>APFE030421420.1:41387-66063 GCA_000404065.3 Pinus taeda
AGGTTGAAGTCATTGTGAACTGGCCTAAACCCAAATCTGCTACAGAGGTTAGGAGTTTCCTAGGGGCAGCACAATACTAGAGAAAGTTTATTGCTAACTTTTCCTTGATTGCAACTCCATTACATGCTTTAACAAAATTGAAACAGGTGTTTAAGTGGGGAGGCAAATAGTAGAAAACCTTCGACACCTTAAAAGAAAAAATTAGTACAGCACCAGTACTAGCACTGCCAGACCTTCAACATCCATTTGAGATTGAAACAGATACCAGTGACTATGCCTGTTGATGCAACATGGTAAACCCATGCTACATTCTGAAACATTTACTTCTGCAGTAGTTAATTATCCCACATATGATAAAGAATTGTATGCATTAGTACAAAGTGTGAAAAAGTGGAAACATTACCTAATGGGTAAAGAAACAATAATACATACAAATCATCAACCACTTCAATATTTCCACTTACAAACTAAATTGCAGCAATCAAGACATTATAGGTGGATGGGTTTTCTACAATGATTTCATCTTGTCCTCAGATATAAGAAGGGCATAGACAATAAGGTTGCAGACATGTTATCAAGACCAATCATAAATGCATCTACTATACTTAAGCATAAGTAATGCATGAAAGTTACATTGAACAATATGCTCAAGATGTAGATTTTAAAGATGTATATGAAACTTTAAGTCATGGCAAGCAAGTAGAAGAATTGGATTATTATGTAAAGGACCAACTCTTATATCATTTGGGAAAGTTATGGATTCCACAAACTGAAAGAGTTAACATAATTCAAGAAGCACATCTCTAATATCAGGTCATTTTGGTGTAAGTAAAATAGTTGCACAATTGTAAAGGTTCTGTTATTGGCCAAAAATGCATGAGACAGTTTCTAGATATATCAAAGGGTGTACTATGTGTGCTACAAGCAAGCCAAGTAATAGAAAATTAGGCTTTTACACTCCACTTCCAATTCCTTCTCGTCCTTGGCAAAGTGTTTCCATGGACTTTGTTTGAGGATTGCCAAAATCTAGAAAGGTTCATGGTTATTTGTATGTTGTTGTGGATAGGTTTAGTAAAATGTGTAGTTTGATACCATGTAACAAGCAGGTTACAGCTGAACAAACAACAAAGTTGTTTATTAAGAATGTATGGGTTCATTTTGGGTTACCCACTTCTGTTGTATCTGATCAAGATTCTTGATTTGTTGGGAATTTTTGGTCAAATCTATGGGAGTTGATGGACACCAAGTTGAAGAAGAGCACATCATTTCATTCACAGACATATGGTCAAATAGAAGTGGTCAACAACACAGTGATCCAGTTGCTCAACATCCCAAGTTTGGGATGAGCATTTGTGTTATGTGCAACATGCTTACAACTGTGCCAAGAACTCTTCTACTCAGAGATCTCCTTTTGAGACTTGTTTTGGTTTTATACCAAAGTCTCCCTTGGATTTTGTCTTTGGTAAAGACATAGTAGTTGATGGACATAGTGATGTGGAAAAACCAACCAAGTTCATTGAACAAATCCAAGAAATTCACCAGGCAGTACATGAACAATTGGAAAGAAGTCAAGCTAAGTACAAGAAAGACATGACAAGCATCGAGTTGAGCATAGTTTCCAAGTTGGTGACCAAGTCTGGTTGTACATCAGCAAAGAAAGAATGCAGGGTGAAGGTAAGAAGCTAAAACCAATAAGGTATGGACCTTTCAAGGTACTTGATAAAATAGGTGAAAATGCTTTTCGCCTTGATTTACTAGCTTATATGCAAATATATTCAGTCATTAATGCAGAAAACTTGAGATTGTATGAACCATCAATGATTGAAGATCCTGAAGAGCGAAGTTAGTTGCCTTCTATTGAGGATCTGTTGCCTAAATATCTCAATGAGTTGCAGGAAGACACAGTTTTGGATGGGAAGGTAAGAACTACGCGTCGAGGGGATGTTGAGTACTTGAGGATAGGACTCAAAGGTTCAAATCCAAGCAAGGCATGATGGATAGAAATTGGACAAATGAGGGAGTTGTATCCTCACTTGATTGATGCCTAAAAACCAAATTTTGGTGGTCCAAAAGCTTTTCAGTGGGAAGGCGTGATCCAAAATGGATCCTAAAAACCTCTAAGTCTTCATATACATAACTATCGAAAACACTATCGCATGGGGAAAATGCTAAAAAATGGTGGAAAACACTATTGCAGAAGAAAAAACCATGAAGAATGGGGGAAAACAAAGTAGCGAAGGTTCAAATAGCGCTGCACAGGAGCCGTCGGATCGGGCAGATCAACGGTCCATATCAAATCGGCGGAGGCCAGTGGGAGATATCGGAGGAAACTGTATGAAAATTGTGATAGTGATCAGTGCGAGTCAACGAGGACCGTTGATCGAGTGCGCAGATCAATGGTCTAGATCTACTCGCAATATCGCATCGCTAAAACACAAGGAGGAGTTAACCAGCAGCCTAAAGAATATGCGATATGCAATTGTGATATATCGCATCGCAACTATATAAGGGGTGATACTAAAGACCAGCAACCATGCGATATGCCAATGCGCCGATAGCCGATAAGGCCGATTGGAGCAATCAGCTATCGGAGATCGAGGAAGATATGTGACATGCGATAAAGCCAGACTTGAAAGGGTTTATGGATGTGAATTAATATATTCTGAGTTCTGATATAAGGCCATTTGTCGGGTTTTTCTATGTATTTGGGGTTTTTCCGTTATAAACCCAAATATAAAGGAAAACCGCGACTTGCGACTTGCGATAGCGATATAACAACGGACTCAATGGGATTATGGGTCGAACTTGATATTTTTTGAAGTCCAACTTGGTGGATTTTTCACTGTTTTTAGTGTAATTCTCTGTGTAAATAGAGAAACATGTTCCCGAGGATTTCAATCGTGCCAGTGGTCCTTTCCATTTAAAAACAAGTGGCCACCATACCTGAGAGCATTCTACAATTATTGTTTAACACTCAAAAGGGATTTGAATGGATAGGGCCGGGAGCCAGAGAGCCCGAAGAGGGATACAAACCGACAGCGCTGATAGGCTTAAAAGCCCATCTGATGACAGAGAGCCAGAGAGGAAGACAGAGGTCAGACACAGATTGAGACAAAACAGTTGATCAGAGGCACTAAGAGGGGGAGTCTGTGCACTCTTTAGACTCGAGGTTTTCGAGTATCCCTGTGTAATATCACTGTCTATGTGTTGAGACTCGGGTTGAGCTCACACTTGTAATATTTTGTTCTTAAAGACTTAATAAAGAGGTCACCATTGAAAGTTGGACTAGGAGACGTATCAAGGAATTTTGGTGAACTCCTTGATTATTTGTTGTGTTGATGTGTGTATGCCTATTATGTTTTCTGACTGCTCATTGTCTATATTATTCACAATATTTTCGATCCATTGCACTAAGTAATATAGGCATTCCTGCACATGAGTCTGTAATACCTTAATATTGATTTAAGATCTCATTATCAGATCAACCGAGGAGATTCAAAGAGAACTTGTACATTTTTTGAGATGTTCTATCAAGATAGGGTGGGTGTTGATATTGAAGATCAGATTGGGAAACGATGGAATACCCTTCGATGTTCAATGATGAATAATGTATTGTATAACTCTTTCTGCACTGATGAAATCCTATGGGTTCTTAAATCCTTCAAAAAAGATAAATGCCCAAGACCGGACGGTTGGACAATTGATATTTTTCTTCACTTCTTTGATTTGATGGCTAAGGAGCTACTGGATATGGTGGAAGAATCTTATATTACAAGTAAGGTACCGGGTGCTATAAATTACATTTATTGCTTTGATCCCGAAAGTAACAAATACTTCTGCCTTCTCAGACTTCCGACCTTTTTCTCTATGCAATACATGTTACAAGCTCATTTCTAAGGTTATAGCATATCGGATCAAGGATTCTCTGTCAAATTATATCTCCCGGGAATAATTTGGTTTTCTCCATAATAGGTTGATACATGATGTTGTGGCTATATCTCAGGAAACGATACATATTATCCACACAAATAAATTGGAGGCATTGGTTATGAAGATTGATTTAAAGAAGGCATATGAATGTGTGGATTGGTCACTCCTTTGTCTCATTCTCTCTAAGATTGGTCTATCTATCCAGATGGTAGAATGGATCATGGGTTGTGTCACCATTGTGTAATTTTTGGTGCTTGTGAACGAATTCCCATTGAATTTCTTCAAAGCTTGGAGAGGTTTAAGACAAGGATGTTCCCTCTCACCTCCACTTTTTATATTGATGATGGAAGGTATCAGTCATAAGAAAAATGTTGCTTACTCTTCGAGATTTTTTAGCGACATTAAACTGGGATCACACTTATATATTACTCATAGCTTCCTCATGGATGATTTTCTCTCCTACGGGATGGTTTCCAGAGCACAATGGACAATATTGCACCATATTATTCATAGATTCAGGGTGGCTTTAGGTATTATTGTCAATGACAAGAAATAATTAATTATATATTCCCATGGTGGAGAGAAGGAGATTAACTACATTGCCACACTTTTCCATTTTCGCACACAACCCATGGGGGATGGCTTTCCATACTTAGGATTTCATCTAAAGCCATATGACTACAAAATTATGGTTGGCAGTGGTTAATTGACAAATTTCAAAAGAAATTAAATAAACATGCGCACCAATGGTTAACCCTTCACAACAGATATATTATGGCTCAAATAGTTCTTCAACGGTTAATGGTTTATTGGGCACATCTTTTTATACTTCCATCATATGTGATTAAAAAAATCAAAAGTGTTATGGCACACTTCATTTTGGCAGGATATGATTCCAGACATTATTAGGTATAATTTGATCAAGTGAGAGAAGATAACAATCTCGAAAGAGTTTGGTGGGTGAGGTATTTTAGACATAAAATATTTTAGATAAGCTCTCATCATCAAATCAATCTAGATATCACTATACCAGGGGGTGTTTGGAAAGATATAATCACTTCTAAATATTTTGGGCATAAGGCAGTGGACGAATGGATCATAATTGGACACATTGGACAAAAAATGAAATCGTGCATTTGGAACAACTTTCTTAATATTAAGGAATGGTTTCTCAGGTAGATTACATGGGCCTTCAGCATGGGAAATAACATCATGATTGTTATGAACAATATCTTGGGTGTTGAGGGGAATCACAAACTTTCCTAGGATACATTTTGCAGTATACAATCCAGAGGATACTTTATATTGGCGTAGATCATATGTAGATGGCAGGGTCTATTTCCTCTTTGGAGAAATGCTGAGGATATGGGTTTAATCAGGAACTCTGCTGAGGAATGGAACACATATATTCAGTCCCTGAGCCAAGTGGGACTTTGCAGGAAAGTGGATGGAGACCGCATCACATGGGCTAGTTGTCTAAGTGGCAACTCGATCGTTGTAGCGGATACATATAGATACATTGTGTCTTCTATTCGCTCTTTCACACAGTCTTCTTGGTTCTTTAAAACGTGGAAGTTAAATGTTCCCTACAAAATTATTTTGTATATTTGGTTGGTTTGGCACAATCATAACTTTGACATGGGAGAATCCACGAAAAATAGGTATGCATGGATCTGGCAGACGTCCCCTATGTAAATCTTCACTGGAGATAAATGCACACCTCGTTTTGGAATGTCCTATTTCTTTGCAGGTTTAGAGATTCATCATGAAAAAATGCAACGTTCCTTTCATACACTTCATGTCCATTGAACAATGTCTCGATTGGTGGAAGGCCAAAACGGTTTTATTTTTGAAAATTACGGGATTGATAGCTACATAATTACTCACAAGGTTAGTACATGGATGTACATTCTCGGATCAGGCTCATACTGAGTTAAGGATTGATCGAACTGAAACTTTCCTCCTCACATTATATTTATTGCAAGTTACTTTGATGGTGTGGCTCAGCAAGGGCATTGCGATAATGGTTTATGGGTTAGGATGGATCACAGGTCACACTACAAAATATCTTGGTATGCAAATGTTGGCGTGAATATGTGGGTAAAGGTTCTGCCACTGTAGGGACTACTATGGTTTTCCAGAAGATTGGCTATTAATAACATACATATATATATGGAGACTCAAAAACACTCATCAACGGGATCATAGCCAACACTACATTCTCCCCACCTAATCTAAGTGGCTGGATTTCTCATATCAAAGGACTCAAACATAATTTCCAATAGATCACCTTTCAGCACATTTTTAGGGAAGCCAATACTGTTGCGGATTCTCTATTAAAGAAGGGACTATCAGATGGTATGGGCCACATGAACTATATATATATATATATATATATATATAATAGATAGTAATATACATTATATATATATATATATATATATATCACATTAGAGAGGAAGGATCCATTAATCTGCCCTAGATCTAGCATTTTCAGATATTTTTGGTATATGTTGATTTTCTATTAGATGCATACATGTTGTGATAGTATTTTGAGATGTACATTTTGATAACATAGTTGGGACATACTATTTTTGTTGGTATTGATGATATAACACCATACTAGATATAGGCATATATAAGACATGTAATTATGTTTCATATTGGAGAATGTAATGGTACATAATATAAACCAATTTTTATTTAATTTGAAAAAAAAGATATATATTTTAGTGGAACAAGGAAGCACTCTTTAGAGAAACAAGGATTAGCTAATATTCCTACATCAACAAGTATAAATTATATGTAACTCATAGTGTATAGAGGCTCCTCTAAATCATCTCATTCAAGCAATAAAAAACCCACACTTTCTTTGCAAGTTCTAGACTTGAATTTTATAGAATCATCCCATCAAGAAGTAGTCAAGGAACAAGAAGGATTTCTTATTTAAATTTCATATATGTATCTCTTTAAATTTTGTCTAATTAAAAAAAAAATGTGTATATACCCTTTTGTTCATTGTAGAATAGTTGGGGAAAAACTTTCAAATTTTGGGGATAAGGGTCCTAGAGAAACCATTATTCTCAAATCCTCTTTTAGCTTTGTCTAATTGTTCAATTGTAACAATTGCACATCTTATGAAGATTTTTATGAATAGAAAATATATTCTCATTCCTGTTAAAAATGAACATATAACTTCTCTTTAGTTTTACTTTCTTTTTTCCTGTAAAATGTTTTATTATACTATTTCAGTCTTGTATTTTAATAATTGAAATATTATAATTTATAACTTCTTTTTTATAAAATTAAGTATGATTTCATCACCATCTCCAATATTTGACTCATTTATTTTTACTTGAATCTTTTTCTTCTAAAATTTTTTATTATACTAATTTGTATATTGTAATAAGTCCATTATTTACTTCATATTTTTTTTGACAAGGTCTTTGTGATCCTCCAGGCTTGAGCTGTGACTTGAGGAGTCACGACCCAAGGGCATCTAATCTGTCAAAGTCACCTGAGGATCACACCCATCCTAGGCCACACCAACCCTAAGTTGTGACTTGAGGAGTCACGACCCAAGGGCATCTAATCTGTCAAAGTCACCTGAGGATCACACCCATCCTAGGCCACACCAACCCTAAGTTGACTGGTTTTTTTAGCATGTCTCCTCTCCCTAGCACAAGGCATAACCACCCACCCTGAGGTTTGATCCCGGGTCACCTTGCTAATGAAGCCCATCCTCAACCAGTTGTGCTAGTGGGACTTGACCATTATTTACATCATATTAATTACATTGACATATGTGTTTATTCAATTTTATAATTTTAATTTAATTATAAATAATCATTAGATGGATGGTAGGGATTTAACCTCTACAAAATATTTTAGATTATTCTTAATATAAGTCACATATCAAGGTTGAGATTTATCTCAAAAGTGGTTATGCCTCTTTTGCCATTTTAATTAAATTGATTAATTAAAAAAAGTGACATATTAACAAGTATCTTATGAAATGAGTTATGGTTTTTTGGGCATGTGGTATTGATAAGTCATGGTAATGACCCATGGTATTGTAACAAAGAGTATTTATAGGTTAAGAATATCCATCATTAGAAACCTTCTTTATTTTATTTTTTAAATAAATCTATAATTTAGTTTATTTTTTATTTTTTTAAATCTTGGTAATATGATATGTATCATGGTGTAGAGACGAGAGGAATAAACTGAATATAAAAACAAACATACAATTTATTAAATTAATTTATTTCAAAACTTTGTTTTACAAATGAATTACATGGCTATCTATTCTGGAGGAGGAAAACTCTCGAATTCCTCAAAGAGGGAACTCCTTCCTAGATATTTGGAGGAAGTTGAGAGAAATCCTCTCAATTCTAGGAATCTATCCTAACTATTTAATCTCCAACAAATTCTAGAAGTCTCCATAAAACATAGAATTTTCTAAGATTCTCCAAATTAATTAAATAAATAAATACAAAATAGGAGATGCTCCTGCATTACACTACCGGGGAGGAAAAGATACATTCATATGCTTTTCTTTTGGAGTTCTTCAATACTGGTACCATATTTTGAAATCTTTGTTGTTGTCATCCAAGTAGCATCTTCATTTGGTTGATTCTTCCATTTAACCAAGTATCGAAAATACTCTTTATTCTTGGTCCTTTTAGCCATCCTTTTATCGATAATTGGTTTAATCTGCTTTGTTGGTGCTAAAGGTAGTTTCTTCTCCCATTGGATTTTATCACTAGTAGGTGCATTTGTAGGATCATTTATTGGTTCCTTAAAGGGATATAGATTTGAAATATTATATATTGGTGAGATGCCAAAGCCTTTATGTAGTTCTATTTCATAAGAATTGGAGGAAAATTTCCTCAAAATCTTGCATGGTCTGACCTTTTTCAGTTTTAGCTTATTATATTCCCCTTTAAGAAATCTTTCTTTCCAAAGATGTGCCATAACCAAGTCCCAACTTCAAAATCCAATTGTCTTCTTTTGGAATCTACTTTTCGTTTATACTTATTATTGCTTTCTTGTAATTGTTGCTTGACCCAGTCCTATATTTCGTACATACTGGCTGCAAAATCTTCACCATTTGCAGTTCTAAATTCTTGTTTTCCAAGGCTCTTTAATTAATAAATTCCTCTTGAATGCATTCCATAAACAATTTGGAATGGAATTAATCTTGTTCTTCTATTAGGTGAGTCGTTATATGAAAATTTTGCTTGAGCAAGTACTCGATCCCATTGCTTGTGATGTTCACTTACCAAACTCCTCAAGATACTTACAAGACTTCTATTTATCACCTCTGTTTGACCATCAGTCTAGGGATGATATGTTGAACTAAATATGATATTGGTTCCTAACTTTTTCCATAAAGTTATGCAAAAGTGGCCCATAAACCTAGTGTCTATGTCAGAAACAATACTTGTAGGTAATCCATGAAATCTAACTATTCTTTTGAAGAACAAGTTTTCTATGTTAGTTTCATCATTTGTCTTTTTACACACTATAAAGTGTGCCATTTTTTAGAATTTTTGAACAACAACAAATATTGAGTCACTTCCTCTTTGTGTTTTTGGAAATCCTAGTACAAAATCCATGCTTATAGAGTCCCATTGTCGATTTGGTATTGGTAAGGGTTGATACAGTCTAATGTTCTTACTTCTACCTTTTACATATTGACATATCCTACATTTTTCAACAAATATTCTTACATATACTTGCATGTGTGGCCAAAAGTAGAATGATGTTAACTATGGTAGAGTTTTATCTTGCCCAAAATGACCTGCGAAGCCTCCACTATGTTTTTCTTTTAACACATTTTCTCTCATCAAATATCTTGGAATGCATAACTAACTTCCTCTAAACATAATTCCTTCCTTTATCATGTAATCTAACCATGGAGTTCTATCTCTACTCTCAGGGTTTTCACAAGCTGCATAAGCTTCTTTGAAATCTAGATCATATTTATACATATCTTTTAGCTCATCAAATCCTAAGACATTCACTTGGAATTCTTGCAGAATTAAGTCGATTTTGCTTAGTGTGTTTGCTACTTTGTTTGAATGCCCATTTTTATGCTTGATAACAAATGTAAAATTTTGTAACAATTCAATCCATTTAACGTGTCTTTGCCTCAAGTTTTTCTGATTATTGATATATTGTAAAGCATGATTATCTGTGTAAATTTAAGAACTCTTTTGGCATAAGATAATGTGTCCATTTTTTTAAAGTTTGTATGATGGCATAGAATTATTTAACATGAGAAGAGTATTCTTGTTTGGCTTCATTGAGTTTTTCGTTGTAGTAAGTGACTAGTCTTCCTTCTTGACTTAGAACAACTCCTATTGTAGTTCTAATGGCGTCAGTCTCAACCTAAAACAATTTGTTAAAATCTGGAAATGCTAAAATAGGTTGTTTTATAATATTTTTCTTTAATAATTTGAAACTTTTATTAGTTGCTTCTGTCTATTGGAATGGTTGATTTCTTTCTTTGATGGTTTTTATAATTGGAGTCTGTACACATTCTCCATCGGGCATCCTTCTTTGGAGTTAACATTGTTGGAACAACATACGAAGTTAATCTTTCAGAGATGAGAACCTTATCCAACAATTCTTGAACTTTATTTTTAATCTCTTCATTCTCCCTTTGATTCATTCTGTAGGATGCTTTGTTTGTAAGGCTAGCACCTAGAATGAGATCAATATGATGGTTGATACTTCTAATGCGAGGCAACTTATCAGACAAGTCATCCACTACAATATCAATGAATTCATTCAACATATTTTAATTTCTTCTGGAATATCATTCATATTTGTGCTTGTGAGGACTACCTTTGGCTTACCAACCAAAGAAAATTGTATCTCCTCATATTTTATTTCTTGAAAGAACTCTTTTCCATTGGGTAACATTACCTGGGATTTGTCTTCTTCTGGTTCTTTTTCATCCTTCAAAGGCAAGAGTACATGCTTTTCTCCATCCTTTTGAAAAGCATTGGCATTGATCCTTTCATTGTGTATTTCTTTCCTGTCATATTGCCATTGTCTTCCAAGCAAAACATGGCACACATCCATAGGCATTACATCAAAAAGAACTTTACCTTTATAGCATCCTATCTGAAACTCCACTTAACATTTCTCATTAACTAGTATCTAATGTCCTTTTTGCAGTCATAGGACTTTGTAGGGAGTACGATGTTTATTTTTCCTTAAATTAACTTTTCTACCATTTTCGTGAATATTAGATTATCAATACAACCACTATCAATAATGACTTTACAACATTTTTTTCTTGATTTACAGATAGTTTTGAACAATGTTTTTTTTGTGTGTAGGCTCCTTGACTTCTTTAGGAGACTTTAATAAAGTTATTTTCATCGTTAAGGATTCACCAATTTTAGGTGAATTTTCATGTGTAGAGGATTTTACACTTTCTGTATCAGTTTGCGCTATATGTATGCTACCTTGACTAGAAGATCTTTCTGGAAACTCATTAGATTTATGGCCAACTTTATTATATGTATAACATCTTACCACAAAAGATCTACCTCTACCTCTTTGATATGATCTTCATCCTCTTAAATCTCCTCTTGATAATGATTCTGCTTAATGTGAGTTGTTGCCTTCTTCTTTTTGAATGAGAAATCTTCCACTTGAATATCCTCTACTTGATTGTCCTTTACTTGAAGGTCCTTTTGCTTGATTTTTCTCTGCTCCTTACTGTACTTCGTCCTCTTCCTTTCTAACTCTGCTTCCTTTCCAGTTTACCTTCTATCTTGAGGGTTATTTGGTAAGCTTCTTCAACAATTTCAAAGACAAAATATCCAATTCTTCTTGTATTTCAAATCTTAGGCCATTAATATATCTAGCTAGCTTTTCATCATCTACTTCCACATGACCCAAACTTAACCTTAATCTATAAAATTCTTCTAGATATTCTTTTATATACATGGATTTCTACCTAAGACTATGCATCTATCGAAAAGGATTTCACTGATAGTCTCGAGGAAGCAATTTACCTTTAACCTTAACTACTATCTGATCCCAACTAGTGACCCTCCTTTTTCCTTTATTTCTCCGCTCATCTTGCACATTGTCCCACCATAGTGCAACATGTCCTTTTAAGTTGGTTACCACAAACTTGACTTTCTTATCTTCAACTACATTTTCATAGTCAAAATATTTATCCATGGTGCTAATCCAGTCAACCAGTTCTTCAAGATTTAAGTTTGCCTCGTACATAGGCACTTCCAATCTCAGCTTGCTATTTAATCACGTGATAATATTGACTATTTTCTCTTCTAGAGTTTCTTCTTCAACTTCAACTTCTTCTTCTGAGGTTTATTAAGCTTCGTTGATGTTGCCAGTGTCGACGCCTCTTTTGCATATTGTCTCCAATGCATCTAATCTCGTTCGAATATGTCTTACTTCATCGAGTAAGACTTGGTTGGCAACTAGTCTTCTTCGACTAATTCCAGCTCCCCTGGCTCCTCTAACTCTATGTTCCATCTTGTAATTAAAATAAAGATAATAATTCCTTACTTAAATTCTCCTTTAATAAATTACCAAAACACCGTTTAATGTAAATACTTTATCTTAAAATAAATAATTTTTAAAATTTTTAAAATAATAATAAAATATTATAAAGTGCCATTATGGAGCACCAACAATCATCCAAAAATTTCCATTCTATAAAATCTCCACTTATATCCAATAATCTCCACTTATATATTTCTCACTTCCTCCAAACAAAAACCATCAACGTGAAAGTTATTTTTTTTTTCTTCAGTTTTTTTTCAAGACTATCAATGTCATCTTCACCTAAACTTTATTTTTAAATGAGGAAAAAATGGGAACATGCAGATCTCCACGGCAAGTGCATGTCTTTAATTAAAGGTGGCTATGTTCTTAAGATAAATTACACGCTTGGTCATAAAAGTACACTTGGTCTCACAATGTTTTAGGCTATCAAATTCTTCAAACAATGCTTAGACCAACAATATACTCGACTTTCCAACTATCTTCATTGCTTTAACAACTACACGCCTCTGGTTTTCAAATTTCTTCTTCCTCACAATTTCAACGCACAACAACAACGTTAAAATTTAGTCACTTACCAATCGAACCATGCTCTTCCTCTGCCAAGCTCGACCTCCTCATATGCACAACCAATCGAACCATGCTTTTCCTATACGAAGCTCGACCTCCTCATATGCCAGACTCTCAGCTCTTAGCACAACAGCGTTCCTTTCTATTCCATAATTCGCACACAGCATGAGATCCACACATTTTCTACACGGCCTTCCCAAGCCGCAGTCACAACTCCTTCCAAAGCCACAGTCACATATAGGCCTCAGCAAATCTTCCCAAGTCGCAGTCACATACAGGCCTCACACAAATCTTCCAACGCTAGTCTCAACGCAGGTCTCATTCTTCCAATGCTAGTCTCAACGTAGGTCTCAGGCAAATCTCCCAGCGTTGCTCGCGACAGTCGTACAAACTTCACATCAGATGTACCACTCACGCAGCACGTTCTTTAAACAATGTTCTCACCAGCTGCACCAATTTTCTAGCTCTGATACCAGAATCTTGGTTTTACAAATGAATTATATGGTATGGCTATTTATTTGGAAGAGGAAAACTCTCAAAATTTTCAAAGAGATCATTTTTTCATAGATATTTGGAGGAAGTCAGAAATCCTCTCTCTAGAAATCTATCTTAACTACTTAATTTCTAACCAATTCTAAAAATATCCATATAATTTAAAATTTTCGAAGATTTTCCAAATTAAATAAATAAATAAAAACAAAATAGGAGATGCTCCTGCATCATATCATGAAGTAAGTGTTCTAATGCAATATCATGGATTTATGACAATAGACATTTACTAGCCATTTATTTATATGGTTGGTCAATCTATCATAGATTTGTGTATGTTTTTTGAATTTATTAATATTGGATATATAATTTTTTTCAAATATTTACACTCATAGGTGTGTCTATTTTAGAATAGGATTTCAAAAGTTCCCTTTAATTATCAATGATTATTAAGTTTATGATATTGGATATACATTTTTTTTTTCAAATATTTACACCCATAGGTGTGTCTATTTTAGAATAAGATTTCAAAATTTCAATTTAATTATCAATAATTATAGGCGGATGGTAGGGATTTAAGCTCGATGGAATATTTTTTGTAGTATTCATGGGGAGAGGATTGAGATCTATTTCAAAAGTAGTTATGCGCTTTTTTCTTTTCAATTTAACTAATGGCATTGAACTCTTAATGCTTATTATTACTTTACTATGTTTTTCTTGTCACGACATTTTTTTAAAAATGTATAAAACTCATATATTAATTATTTTCATAATTAATAACAATAATAATAAGTTATAATGTAGTTAATTTTTATGGTTTTTTTTTGCATTGTGTGATGTATCATGAGGTAAATGTTTTGAGTGTTTATCAGTTATTTAATTTTAATGGTTTCCCGAGCTAAGTTTATTTGTCTAAATATCATTAATTGGTCGATTGGAGGTTTTATTTTCAAGTTCATATTGACCTATTGAGAATTAAAGAAGTTCTTTAATGTTGGTGCATTCCAATATTAATTCTACATTTTCCTGTATTGACATTGAGTAGCATCATTGAAACTCTGAATACTCTACCCTCCACCTCATATTGACCTTGTGTGTCTCCTTGCCATCTTTCTTTGTCCTCTTGTAGGATAAAGTAAAGCATTAAAATCTTGAATGATATGCTAGTGAAAGAAGTCATTCAGTTTGTTGAAGGATAGTGTGGCTAATGTCATTTAGAAGGACTCTCTCTACCATCTCTACCATTCATCCTTGGTCACTAGGTTGGGTGTTTGCTATATTGCGTCATGTTTCTCTATTGTATTTCATCTCTTTTACATAGGTATTTCTCTTTGTTACAAAATGTTATGTTTGGGAAAATATAATAGTACACAACTTCCATCCCGGGTTAAACTTAACAATTAATCATGCACATAAAGATTTATAAGTCATGAAAAGAAGTGCCAATTTAATACTAAATTGTAAAAAATAATGACAACAATATAACCTCATTATTTACAACCCAAAATATAGATAATAATTTTCAAATTTGAAATACAATTTCATGATTCATTCCTTACTTTCTTTAACCTATGTAACCTAAGATTTTCCATATCAGTGTCCATTGCCACATCGGCCAAAATTCCAATGTATAACTCCAACTTAACTTTCAAGTGTTTTTAGATGGCATACACATCGTCCTCATCAAGATTGTACTTAGCCTCCATATAACTTCTTTTAGAGACCAATGAACAATTGTAGAGTGCCAATAAATGAAGGTCGCCATGGGACCTAAGTATTATCTCATTATTACTAAAGGTTCTTGGAAATATTATTTTTGAAACATATTTGTAAATTCAACCAAATCCATTTAAATTAAGAAAATCAAATTTAATTAAAGTGTTTATATTTAAGCAGTGGGTTGCAACCAAAATGAATTTGGTACAAGGAGATATTGCTCCGTGGGTTTTTCCCAGAACCCATCAGACTATGCGTGATAAAAGTGTGATTAAACCAATCCCAAACAAATGCATGCACTCATAGAAATTGCAAAAGGTGGAGAATGGAGTGTACCTCTCAACTGAAGAGGTCGTTAGTTGGTGTAGCCAGCTTGAGGGTTCACCAAAAATGATTTCACTCCTAGCCTTCAAATGTTGAAGACTTGCACACATTCAACCAACAAATCTACCTAACCACATTTCCTACAAAATCCATTAGCATGAAAACAATTGAAATCCAATGAATAACATATGATAGACAAAAGAGATCAATATGGTGGGAAAGGAACCAACTTTCATTAATAAATCAAAATGATACAATAATATGCCTTCAACATGAAGGTCACCCTCTTTAGCTTGCAATCTGTGTCTCCCCCTAGAGATATTCTCTAAGCACCTAAGCATTGTTGTAGAGCTCTCTCACAAATTCTGACTAACTCTTCTCCTCTGGACATGATCAGATTATATAGGTCTTTTTTACTCTCCGGGAGGAAGTATCTAGACATATATGGGCTCGAGAAGTTAGGAAACTTCTACAATAATTGGCCCCTAGCCAAATCATGGATAATTAGGTCAAGCTAATATCCTTATGAATGACAAAATATAAAAGTTTTGGCAAAGATGCAGGTTGTAAAAGAAAAACTTGCATTTAGGGACTCATGTTATAGACTATGAACTAGAGTTTGGATGTAGGTTGTCCATGTAAGACTAGTGTCTATGTTTTCAAGGAGGATAAAACAAGAGGAAAAGCTAAGCATCAATGTTAACAAGTCAAAGGTCTCTCCTTCTAACTCAATGTGCGTAAAGAAGGCTATAACAAAGTGCTACAATGATAAGGCTTGCCTTCCTCAAATCAAAGCCAGTAACCCGAAAGCCTTCTAAATAAAAAATTCTTATTTGATGAATGGTAAGATCCAAATGAAACATATTTTAATAAGAAAACATTTTATATGCATCGATATTTTAAGAAAATGAGAAACATATTAGAGTGTTAAGGTTGTACCCTAATGTATCTTCTTTAAAGTACTTAGGAATTAGTCAAGTTGCAAAATAAGGTTTATTAGATAGATAGTGGATACTTAATTAATGTAAAAGGATTTTCTTTATTAAATAAGTCTTATTAAGTTTCTCACACTCATTAATGAAGGGAGGCTATCAAATGTTTTTATCAAATATTATTGTAGTTGGAACTTTGCTGAGTGAAAAGTCACCTACTTGAAGAAGCAATTAAACTTTCATCTTTTTAATACAAAGGTGTATTATGCATATTTCTTCTCATTTCTCTCTTATATTTGATTCTTTGTGATTGTATCCTTTAAATATTCTATTTATGATTAAGTTTGATTGCTAAAGATCATTACTAATGGTGTCCATAATAATTTTAGTAATTTCTTATTAAGCTAAACATGTTCTAATGTGTTTAAATAACAAAAAAATATATTATTTGGTAAGTGGTTTTTGGTAAGTGGATTTGTTGTTGGAGAAAAATATGTTAAAAATATATATAACTTATATCATTTAAATAAATATCCTTATAACTTAGATTAGATTAGTAAATCTTCTATCAATACCCCATGTAATAACAATTATATATGAAATTTCCTTCCCCATACCTTCAAATATATATACACACTTAGACTAATGGTACACCTTTTAGCAATACCACATATAATAACACTTGTATATATAATTTCCTTCCATATATAAGGAAACCTAGATACACACTTAACCCAGTATTACGTAAACATATAACTTTGTTTCTAGAATATATTGAAAACCATATTCCAAAAACGTACTCTAATATGTTAAAATTAGAATTATACAATTGTATATTTTTAATTAGTTTCTTAAAAATATGATTATTATAATAACTTCTTAATAAGACTTGGAAATTCCTTTCTCTTACTTTTATTATTGGCTAATATTTCTATTTTTGAATTAAAATTAAAAGAAGTTAAAACCCGCCACCACCACTATCATAATAATCCACGTTATGTTGTGACAGATTCGAAAAAATAATTTCTGACAGATTATAGTGGAAGAATATGCGGATTGTTGGAACAAATTGTTGGGAGCTGTCATTTCTGTGGGACGCCCCGTTCACTCAGTCATTCATTCAGTGTTTTGCGTACAAGTCGCGTAAGAATCTTATGGTGCCGGTTGAGTCAGGGTTGTTAAATCAAAGTTGACGTACTTAAGGCGTATCATGGTGGCGCCATGATTAACGCAGGCAGTTGGAATTGCATTATTTGCCATAAATGATAAGAGTCCGGCACCCTAATGATTCAATGCGTGGTCTTCACGTCATCAATGTTAATGACGTGAAGACCATTAAATGTAAAGTGTAAATTGTATTGAATCTATGATTTAAGTGTGTAATGGCCAAAACTGGTCCCAAAATCTACGAGTCTTCAAACGTTATTTTGTCGGCTTGTTATATCTCAACAAAATCCTTCGTCAGCTGCAGGCAGGGGTTAAATTTTACGGGTCCCCCTACTCCTCATGAGTGAAATTTTTTATGACAGTGTTATTTTTAAACTGCTTGTCATTTGACTTTTAATAATTATTTTTACCAGTTCTATCTAAGTGAATACGAGGTTTCATTAAGAGAGTACACACTGAGAGACTAGGATTATTGCCATTTTTGCGTGATTGGTGGCTTATTAAATAAAATGTAATGAAGTTATGCTCAAGCGTGCCTTTACTTTGCTCGCGTATGAAATCTAAAAGTATGTCAAATCATTCTACCTTGGTTTCCCTCTCAAATATAAGTTTTTGTGTCCTCAAGAGTAAAGCCTATTGTCTTATGGTTCAAAATTCAAATCTAATAATCATTGTTCAAATCTATGCTCAATGATTCCCCTTTTATCATCTTGAAATGTTACGAGGATTCATCTTTTATCATCTTGAAATGTTACAAGGATCTATGGTTCAAATTTAGGATCATGAATCTCTACTCAGCACGGCTTATATCATCCTGTGCTGGTACATGGATCTACAGGTGAAGAAGCCAAGCACACACATGCAGGTTACCAAATTTCTCCTTTAACATTATATTGCCCCACATCTCCCAAGGTTTGAAAGCCAATTTAATTGGCATTAGAGTAATTGGTTTCATATCCACCATTTCAATAGCCAATTGCAGGGGTACCCACCTCTGAGCAAGCAACAGTAACAAAGTGAGCCCCACCACCTGAACGAGGGCGGAGAAAGTGTTGGTTGACTGAAGAGCAACTCCTGTGCAAATTTAAGATTCTGCCTCAATTGTAAATCGAAATATATCCAATGTGTTTGTAGTAAATAGATTGGTTCTGGTAATGATTGAGAACAAATCAACATCAGTGGGAGTAGTTAAGTTATTGGACACTCATAGACTCTTGTTCGACATTGTAGTCAAACTAACACTCCTATCGATAACCTTAGTTGTTTGTGTGCAAGTCAAAGACATGGAGTTGTGGGTTGCTCGTTCAAACTTTAGTGTTTCTATTTCACACCATGACCTTCGTACTTTAATTCTATAACTGTATCCTAACCATCACACCTCTAAACTCAAAACAATCAATGGCTTTTAAAAATAGAGGAGTCATGAAATTGAAAGTATAAGCATTCCCGAAATTTTAATCATGCTTTCACAACAACTACATATTTACTATCCATAGAAAACTAACCGTTCCCCAAATAAAATCAGAAGCCTAGAGCATAGAGCAATCGGGAAAATAAAATATAAAACCACATCTATAACTCTTTAATCCAGGAATAGGTTTTATGATTGTTCAAGCAACAACGACATTTCTAACTAGGGAATATAAGATGACATACCTGCTTTTGTGAAGAAGTTGAATGAATACCATAGCCGATGTCCGTTACCAACTTTGAAACTTGAACAAACTTGTTTAAATCTTGTGATTTTGTTCACTATTAAAGCAAAATTTTCATCGTCGGTTTCACATACATGTGCTGAAACAAACAATTTTGAACTTTCCTTTAAATTTTTGTGAAACAAGCGGCTTTCACCCGATCCTTTTTGGCATTACACAGTGAAAGAGGTCCAGGCCATTCCTCTCTAAGAAATTCATTTCATTACAACCACACTATGCTTGTCCATCAAAATCCATATATAGTACAAATATTCAGAGGCCATTTCTCTTAACCATTGTGTATTCACATCATTTTGATTTGATTGACTTGCAACACTTGAGCACCGGGTCAATTCGTGCTGCGAATCTTGAATACGATCGTTACAAATCTTCAATAGGATCATTACAGATATATAAAATATATAAAATATATATGTATTATATATATAATTGATACTGGTCATTTTATGATATGCCAGTCATTATGACGTTTTTAAAAATTATTAGCAAGTTGATAATGACGTGTTAATTTTAAATTAAATTATATTTTATGGGTAAAAACAGTGAAAATGTGCATACGGACGTCAATTTTAAAGCATGGCTGCAGGCTTTGCAACAAAATCCTTGGACTGCGATCGGTGAAGTTGTAATGATCTTTAGAAGGTTGGTTAAAAGGTTGGACATGAGCTCATTAGGGAAACTGTTATTAATCCATTAATGATCTAGGCAGTATATGTTACTCATTGGATAATATCTTGTTTAAATTTAATTAGTGATATATACTTCCCTTCACATTAATAGATGAATATCACAATATATATTGTTATTGATAGGCATAATGAATGACATACACTACCTTAGACATTAATGGATCAATAGTACAATATATATTGGTATTAGTAACCAGTTTTTAGGGATTAGTCAAGGTTTTTATCTAATTTCTTGTGAGTACTAAACTTATCTCTTCTATCAGATGTGGATGGATGTGGATGTTTGTCAAATATCCAAGTTGTTGGCAATTGGAACCTGGTAGAAAGAGTCTGAGCCTAAGTTGTTAGATAGTTGGTGGATAATTTTAAAGTGCTTTACCTATCAGTTTGGAATTTCAGCGATAACTAATGTCTCAACTATGATCTATTGTCATTAGCAGAATTTAAAAATCCCAACGAATAATTTTTAGTTTAGTTGTATGTTAAATGTGTTATCGATAAATTTATAATAATCATATGACAAACTTTGGTTATGAAAAATTATCTTTGTCTGCTTGTGAGCACCTCTTAGTCTCTTTCTAAGGGAATTTAAACTAAGCAAATATTACCCTCCTTGATAAGCACTGCTACGTTATAAAGAGTTGGAACATTATTGGATGGTATTGTTATAATGGTGTTTCGTGCTAACAATAATAATACACATATGGTTTAAATGTCATTTTAAGTGAGATTATATATATATAGTCTTTTATTTTCTTTTAATGGGTAGGAGGGGGACACGAAAAAGTGCTCAGGTACTCATGGGGCCTTATCCATATGACAAATAATCAAGTAGAGATTTATGATCTTTTCTAGTGGTTTTTTCCAGCCAAAGAACATCAGGTGGATACACTTACAATTATAGGAGATTTTCTCATAATACTTCATCATATGGTCAAAGGTTCCCTTCGAAATGAGATATATATGGAAAACATCATGAAAAAAATCAAGAAAACTGCAAAGGATATCTCATCCAAAGCATATTTCCATGTCCTAAGAGACTTCAACAAAGACGTAGACAAATTTTCTAATGAAGGGTGTAAATTGAAGATAGTTGAATTAAAGATTAATGGCCAAATCAAGCTTGCTATAATTCCATAATGGTGGATGGCGTAGTTTTGTAAGGTATTCACCTACAAAACCCCTCTTTTTGCTTCTCAAATATATTCTCCTAAGGAAAATCATGTATTCCTATTAGAAAGGAGAAAAGAATTGGAAAATTTTGATGAATTAGCTCTGTAATACTTGATGTATTTGTTGTGAACTAAGCACACACACACACACATATATATATATATTCTTTCTTTCATTATGAATTGATATGTATGACTTATCTTCTCCATAATATGACCAGTATAGGATGGGGTGGTTCTCTATCGACATGCTACAACCTCATAGCAATTTCATGATGTAGATTGCAATATCTGCAAGCTACCTCCACACACATTCTAGCTAGATGCTTTGGATATTTGTAAGAGAAAGATAAAAAAAGGCATTTAGGTCAAGCTCTGGAAAACCTACTTTTGGTGCAAATGGTCAGAGCTTAGAGGACCACTTTCCTAAATCTCCTTCATCACTCTAGTTTTTATCTTCACCCCAAAGATAAATTCATCAAACATCATGGGTACACCATATTCATTTATTTTGAAATAAGTTACTAAGCTTCTCAAGTTATAAGTAGATCAAGATCTACTATGTGAATCAATGAAAGGCCACCTTACTACCCCTTTGGGCACCTTCGCTTATCGAGTGATGCCTTTTGAACTCAATCTATCGGTGCCACCTTCGAGCGAGCCATGAATTATATCTTCATGATTTGGCTCATATTATCCTTGCCTACTTGGACAATCTTATTACTCGCTCCAAGCAACACTCTCAACATCTGGAATATCTTTGCATATTTATTCAGCAATGTCATCTATTTTTTCAGTGTGTGTTCTATGTACTTATTGGATGCTTGCTTATATTCATTATTTCTGTGTAAGACATTATGGTGGACCCCATCAATATTAAGCCATTCGCGTGATACCCACACCCAAAACTGTGTGCCAAGAGTCTTCAAGGAAATGCCAACATCTTGCAAAGCTTTGTCCCAAACTACATCACTTGTGCTCATGGTTTTCTTTGTCTCCTTCATCAAGGTACCCCTTTCCAATGGGATGAACAAGCACAATAATATTTTGACACTTTAAAGGACACATTATCAAAAGCACCACTAATAACTCCTCCATATTACAACAAGGACTATACTCTTTACCTATCGCCTTTAAGATCATCATTGTGTGGGTCTTAGACCAAAAATGGGATGATAATGTCATATACTATGTGAGTAAAATCTTATCAAGACAAACCCTTAATTATCAACCAGATGAAAATATTTCCCTTGTATTAGTGCACATAGTCCGAAAGCTAGGCCACTACATTATCCCAGAGAGTATCAAAGTAGTCATAAGTTTGAACTCGATGTGATGCTTTCTCACACATAGAATGATGAACCATAAACTATCCTAATGGATGATTGTACTTCAAGAATTTGACCTTGAGTTTGCCTCACCCAAGAATAAGAAGGCCCTAATATCTGCAAAGTTCACCATTGACCTACCCTCATATACCAAAGATCCACTAGTTGATAATGTGGTCCCTAACAGAAACCTCTTCATTATTACATTTGTTCATCCTTGGTATGGAGATATTCCTGTCTACCTGCAAACCCAAAATTTTTGTTCTCACCTCTGGTGAGATGATTGGTGACATATTTTCCACTAAACACCTTGCTACATTCTCATTATAGAGGTACCCTACTGACGTGTCATTGATATTACTTGACGTCGATGCCTCACTTTCAAAGAAGTTGAGTGAGTCTTAAATTAATACCATAGAGGGGCCTATGATGTACATCTCTCTAAAATTTCAACTGCCCAAAAAATCCTCCACATTAGTTATTTTGGCCCTAATATTTTGTGATTGTAGCTAAGTAGTTAGACATTGCACAAAGTGTTAGTTATATGCTCTTAAGCCCATAATACAAAATCCCCTTCAATTTTGTTGCATCATATTATTGTGGTAGACACGTTCTGAAAACGGGGCATTAATTTCATGACTTGCAATCCATCATACCGAAACAATTACAAATACATATTAGTAGTTGTTGACTGCTTCACCAAGTTAAGGCCATGCCCATGTTCAATAACACAACCGATACCATGGCCCATTTTTCTTCAACCACAGTGTTACACTATTTTGTGTCCCCAAGGAACTAGTTTATGGCCATTGAAAAAATTTTGAGAATGAGGTATTCCAGGAATTCTCTTCTCTCCTTGGATTCACCCATGAATTGACTTCACAATACTATCCCCAATCCAATGGAAAAGTTGAAGTTATTAACAAAGTACTTAAAAGGATCTTCCAATGCATGGTGAACAAACACAAAACCAATTAGCGACACATGGTGTTCTCATCCCTATGGACATAACATACATCGGTCAAAACCTCCACTAGGTTCACTCCCTTCCAACTCATACATGGGCTCAAAGCAATTCTACCTATAGAATGTGAGATCCCCACTTGCATCATTATCAAACTTCTCGTAAATACCATTTAGCAATGCATCATTCAACTAGAAAGAATCAATGAAGATCGGTGTGCTTCTATCTAGCATAATGGATCCACTATGAAATGATCTAAACCAACATTCAAACATAACGTCAATCCTTGTACCTTTAGCGAAGGTTAGTCCTTAGTTACATTATCTCCAATGAATCCTTGGGTCTTAAGAAGTTCAGAAAATTATGGAAAGGGCCATAAATTTTCAAACACTGCGTCCTTAAAGGGCTTATATTCTTGTTGAGTTTGATGGAACATGTCTCAAATACCCTCTCTTCTCAAAAAACTTCACACTTAAGGATAATAATTTTTGTCTCTTAACTATTATTGTATAATATTTTGTGCTTCCTATGTATTTACAACCTCAAGAACGTCTCTATGATCTCTACCCTTTCATTGCTTCGTAAATGGATCACCCACCAACATACTTCCTTGGTTTTGTGAATAGTGCTTCTGGATGGACTTAGAACATAGCTTCGATGACTGGGGCCATTTAATCCCTTGATCAAACCATTCACCAGACAAATAGAGTCTGTATCGAACTAGCCACCAATAATTAGCTTGATTATGATGTCATCATAAGCATGTTGGTCGATGCCATCTAAATTGGCATTTGCCACTTGCATGTATTCGTTGACTCCCAACTTATTGTGAACCAGTTAAACCATGCCTTTCAAGATCATGGAATTCACCTATCTAGAAAGCATTTGCATGCCAGGTTGTTAGCTTGAAGCTTTAATCACATCACATTGTCACATATTCCACAGAGTTAGAATCACATTGTCGAACACATAGAAAATCATATTCTAGAGTAGAGAACATCACATTAATCATAAAAACCATCGAGATACATAAAACTTGAAACATGGATAAGCATCATATAACACATCATAGATCCATCACATCAAGAGAAAGACATAATAACAATCACATCACAAGAGAG